>JAUPMG010287602.1:0-17818 GCA_031762675.1 Pachysandra terminalis | reverse complement strand
AAGGAACAAAGCCGTTCTAGTTTAGATCATATTCAAAATGATTAAACCATGGTCTTGGAAGAGAATATTCCAAGAGGAAGTACTGTGCACATTATGGGTTCAGACCTTCTATCGTTACTTGAAGCTAAAAGGAGCCTGCATATTAATTTTCTGAAGTAATATCATGGCCGGATTAAAGAAATAGATGAGGATGTTATTATTCGTCCTCTCTCAGCTAATGGGAAAAAAGTGGATTCATTTAGTTAGAGGGATACGACTATGGTGGCTTTATGTGGCATGCATAACAAGGTACGTAAAATGCTGCAATATTTATTAATTTAGCTTCTTTGAATGGAGAAAATGGATTACAAAGGTTAGTGGAAAACTTAGGCTTAAAGGGGTTACCACAAGATCGCAGTTGAGATCTTATACTTCGCAAAAATCTCAATGAATAGAACAGTTATATGAAATATTAGAGGGGTTGGTAGCCCGAGATCCATTCTCTAGTTGAAGCAACTTTGCACTCAACATAAGGTTTCCTTTTTGGCTATTCTTGAACCAATGATAGAGTGCTCTTCTATTCATAAGGTAGCACGGAAAATAAACTTTTCTAGCTATTTATCAAAAAGTGATGTAACACTAAGGTCTGGATTTTATGGAGGGATAATATTTCTATTCAATTTATATCTACTTGTTCCCAGTCCATCACAGTTAAGGTCAACTTATCATACTCTTCTTTGGAATGTTATATGACTATTATATATGCTCGACGTTCTCACGTTGAGTGTAGGGAATTATAGAATTCTTTATCTATTTTTCCTTTGAATGTCTCCTGCTCGTGAATAGTTGTGGGGGATTTCAATGTGGTGTCTAGTGTTGAAGAAAAATTCGGTGGAGACCCCCTAGATCCGAGAGCCATGGCGGAATTCAATAGGTTCGCCTATTCTTGTGGTTTAGCTATTATTTTAGGAGAAGAACCAGAATAGTAAGAGAGCACTAACAAATAACAAACAAATGTTTGATTGATTTCTTCTTTTATAAGAGTGTATATATATATATAATGAGATCATCACCCGCGGGGGACCTATATAGGTCCTCTGCAATAGAATATTGCCATGTGGCAACAAACTCAACTGAAGGCATGTTTAAATGGTTTTCCCTCTTTGATTAAAGTCTCTTTTAAAAATACAAACCCTTTTATATGATAATATAAAGTAAAAAATAATTAAAATCTAAAGTATTACAATAGTAGGATTTTTTTTTCTTTGGTTTTTTTTTTTTAAGGTTTTAGGGTTCATCTTTTTCTTTTAGGGTTTAGCATCTTTTTTAGGGTTTAAATTTTTGTAAGGTTTAGTTGTTAGGGTTTTAGGATTCATCTTTTTCTTTTAGGGTTTAGAATTTTTTAAGGTTTTAGGGTTCATCTTTTTATTTTAGGGTTTAACATTATTTAAGGATTTATTTATTTTTAAGATTTAATATTTAGGGTTCATATTTTCTTTTAGGATTTTAAATTATAATTTTTAATGATTAAGATTTAGGATTTATCTATTTTTATTATTATTATTATTATTATTATTATAATGGTTTTTATTTTTTGAGTTTAAATAAAACTCTTAGGTTACTAGTTTCGCCAATCCCCGTGAGGTAACATGATCAAGCGGGGACCTGAATAGGTCCCACAATAGAATATTGCCATGTGGTGATGGATTCAACTGAAGAGATGTTCAATTAGTTTTTTCTCTTTGATAAAAGTCTCTTTTAAAGATAAAAACCCTTATATATTATTAAATTAGATAAAATATTTTTTATATGATAATATAAAATCAAATAAATAATTAAAATCTAAAGTATCGTAATTGTAGAATTTATTTATTTTTATTGGTGTTTTACGGTTTTAGGGTTCATCCTTTTCTTTGAGTGTTTATCATATTTTTTAGGGTTTTAATTTTGTAGGGTTTTAGGGTTCATCTTTTTCTTCTAGGGTTCAGCATTTTTTTAAGGTTTTAAGGTTCATCTTTTTCTTTTAGGGTTTATCATTTTAGCATTTTTTTAGGATTTTATTAGGATTAGAAATTAGTATTTAGGATTTCAGAATTATAAGTTTTAATGCTTAAGGTTTAGTATTTATCTAACTTTTATATTTTATTTTTTCTAATAGTTTTTATTTTTGAATTTGAGTAAAACTCTTGACAGTTGTCGGTTTCTTCAATCGACAGAGTGCGAACAACCTAAGCTCCTCCCGACTCATATAGATATAAATAATTTTAAATAAATAAAAAAGGTGAATTACATTCATATCCCTTGGGTTTTTCATAATAACAACAAGTACCCTTCAAACCTTAGCCATCACAAACACTTCCCTTAGAGTTTGAAAGTATGTTACAACTAGTTTGAAAGTATGTTACAACAAACCCCTTCCATTAATAACGGTTAATAAAGTAATGGAATATTTGCTTTTTGCTTATAACAACATATTTTAAGGATGAAAGTTTTGTACTGGGCAACTTCATACTTTATAATATCGGTCATATAGGCCGGGAATGCAATTAGGCAGCTGACTATTTAACTTCTTTTCCTTCTCTTATGGATGAAATTCTTTTACTTCCCTCTGATAGTTTGCCTGCCGAATTATTAGCCATTGTTGCTAATGATGCGCGTGGGAAACTATACCCTAGATTGTAACTTACTTTCGTCCCCCCCTCCTTTCCTTTCCTTTATTTAATGAATTACTTACCTTCCAAAAAAAAAACATATTTTAAGGATAAAAATATCCTATGGGTAGAACCATTAAGAACTTCTTGAGGAAGAATCTCGGCCGGTTCGGAGAACCGGTTCAAGGAGTACAGAACCGAGACACGGGTATAGAGGGAGGAGGTAGTGTGCTACCGTAACAACTCTTTACATGACATAAATGTAACGGCCTGAAAATTTTAATTATGTATGCTTGATTTAGTTAACCCTCAAGATGTTTGTTTGCCTTTGCTTGGATTAACCACTGGGTTAATGTTGTCGTGCGATTGATTATGGATCACCATATTTATGGGACATTACACACCATAGCAGGACCCATTTTAATTGTGATGAGTGGTTTGGTTGCTTTTGTGTTTGTAATGTGTGTGGTTTAGATGCTTTACTTTTGATTCAAGGGTTTAGATTTGTGGAGAGACATTGTGTGTGGAGGGTTCTAGTAACTCCCACATGTGTCTTGAATCAACACAGTGTGTGTGGAGGGTTCTAGCAACTCCTACACATGTCTCTCATCAATGGTTAGATTTATTTTGGTTGGGATCAAGGGTTGTCCTTGAGACAACTCATTGAACCCTAACACAAGAGGTAAGGGTTTCTCTTTAGTTGTCTCTTTTCTTGGGAGAAAGCTTGTGTGCCCTAGTCTTGAAGTTTTTCTTGTTGGAGGAGCTTGAAGAAGAAGAAACCTTGGAGCTTATAGGAGAAACCTTGGAGCTTAGAGAAGAAGGAGAACTTGAAGCTTCGGTTTGCTTGATTTGTATCATCTTCCATCGTCTCAAGGTAAGTAATCAAGTTTAATATGCTCTTTGAAAGAATTAGTTGCACAAGGACACTTTCTTTGATCATGTGATTAGAAGTTGGTTCATCCTTGATTTTAGAACTTGATGTTGTTAAGCTTGCTTTGATGGTGATTATGGTATGAAATTGATTGAGCCTTATGTGAAATTATATGTTAAGCATGTTAATTTACTGTATTTTTAGTTTATGAGGTTGTATGAGAATGAAAACCACAAAAAATAAATAGATTCGTGGATCGGTGATCTTCTCAGTGCGCCGAACAGTTCGCAGAACAACCCAAAAACCTTCCTGTGACTTTCTTAGTTTTCCGAGGAGTCCTCCGAGCTCAAAATGTTTCAAATTTGATATTTTTGGATTCCCCCGTTCGTTAGGAATCAAACAAGATAAATTTGAGGCAAATTCGACTTATACACACTGAGTTATGACCTTTTTAGTTTAAGGGTGTTAACCTAGAAATTCTACTCGGCACGCCGAGCAGTGTGCCGAGGATTCTGGGGATTTCATGGTCCCTGGAAAGTCCGCCGAGACCATTTTGGTGCACCAAGAGGTGAGCCGAGGCTGATTTCGGTGCGCCGAGCCACCCAGACATGTCCCTTTTGATTGCAAGTTCACATACAAGTATATATCGATCTAAGTATATCAAATATGGTGTTATTTGAGTTCAAATGTGATTGTTCATACACTTTCTTCTTCATGGTCCCATTCCATGTGTTTATGAAATATGAATGTTAGGTTTTGGACGATTAATATACTTATAGTTGATAATTTATCTGATGCATTAAAAGTGATTGCTTAGTTAATTTTATATGATTCCTTGTCTATGGACCCATTTCTTGTTGCTCGAAACTATGATTTGTATTACTTGTGAGATTTATGACTTTCATGCTTATTGGTTGTTATTACACCTTGTACACTAAAGATGAATGTTTAGTTAATGTGCACCTCATCACTTGCACTGCATTGGCTCTTAACCATGGATTTGGTTTATGAGAAATACCCTATTTCCTGAGTCCATATTTCTGGAACTCAACATTATTACGTGAGAATATTATGATCTGGAAATCGTAATAAGTGAGGAGACTTATATTTATGTGGGTTGAGGGACTGATCATCCCAATAGGCCAATTGTTTGTTTTCTCTCATGGTGAAAGATTTTTCCTAGGTGATGATCCTAAGGGACATGTGGAAAGATGATAGGTGAGGGAAGCTCATGTTGATAAGACCCAATATCCAAATATGTGACTGAGCTCTGACAGTTGATCGGTAATGCGTGGTTCTCTGAGGATGTTCTCGGTGATGCCTTGGGATTCTTCCCTATGATCGAAAATAAGGTGAGGCGATTGTGTCCTATAGGTTGAAACCCCTTGAAACTATGTTGCGCATATAGAATAATTTGCTATTACCGTCATATATTGGGGGATGGTTCTATGTGAGCATCCTTGGGCAGCACGATTGAGATCATATGAGGAACCGACATTTAACGATTACTAGACAAAAATGATCTTATCTTTGGGTATGACCTTGTATAGGGAGGGATGGTCCGTTATGACATCTTGCCCTAAGGATGGATCGGTCTATGTGGAATCCACACAGCCTCCATTTCAGATTAGACTATTTGTTTAGATCACATTGGTGATTTTATATGGTAAGTGCACAACATACATTAATTAAGACTCAACCTCGTGCATCCATGATTTATATCATTTTATTTACATAATTTTTAGCTTGTTAGATAGCATCTTAGATTCATGTCATTTCACTCACTTATTTACTATTGTTGGTATGCATCCTTAATCCATGTCATTTGTTCACATATTAACTGTTATTGTATAACAACCTAAACTCATGTTATTCCATTCATATGTTTACTGTGGTTGGATATCATTGAAGAGTGGCTTTGGCCCTACTTCGATCATAGATTATATTGGACTCAATTTCTTACTGGCTATGTGTAGCTCATGTTTTTAAGCAATCACTTTTAGGTTTTTTAGATGAAGTTTAATTGGATGATGAACATCAAGATGGAGCCCAGAAGAAGATGAAGATGTCTATTTTTTTTTTGATGTAATGTAATAGATAAATAGTTGTTTAATTTGAATTACTTGTTGTATGAATGTTTTATAGGGCATTTGATTAAGTATAGAACTTAGTTTTTATTATTTGTTTTCCCGTTGTTTAACTTTGGATTGAATGTAATATTTTCCTTACTATCACTCATTAATATTATCCTCCAGATTGACCTTGGTATTCTGATGTTGGGTTTCATATAGATAGTAATCATTTCTAGGATTTTATTCGATATTTTACTAGAACTTATCGTAGGGCTTCTTCACTCTAACTTACGTGTTTATTTAGTTGATTTTCGATAATTATTAGGATTTGATTGAAAACACTAGACTAATGTAGAATTCGGCGGTTTTTGTTTGAAGGTTGTTGTAATGAGTATTATTCTAAGCATACTATTTTTCCATAATTCTATCTTGTGTAAATTCCTTTATGATTTAACAACCTTGGTTTAATATTGCTATCACTCCCAATTTTTATTTGGAGTGAGAGTTGCGAATTAAGCTTGAAATCTCAGAATTGGGATTTTTTGGTTTGGTTCGTAACAATAAAATACAAGATGACCGACACACTCACTATTAACATACATGAAACTAATATCAACAGATACTACACGGTGGGATGCCGGACCCCTTACGGTGGGATGTCGATAAAGAGATGTGTCTCTATTTATACTTTAAGAGCCTACCTGTGCTGGGACATCTTCTTGAATTTTCATACATTGAGAGCCCACCTGTGTTGGGACATCCTCTCGAATAGGCAACCCTCGAGGTGCGCCTCATGTTCACCAAAGAGATGCGTCTCGGTGAATACGTCGATATGAATTTACACCTAAGGGGAGCGACCTCCCTGGAGACTGTAAGACATCAACATCGATATGAGTTTACACCTAAGGGGAGCAATCTCCCTGGAGGCTGTAAGACGTCGATACCCCACGACAGTATGATGATACATACTTCCGTCTAAAGCGATGCTCGACGACGTAGAAGGTGATGCATGCCTCCGTCTAGAGCGGTGCTCTACGACGTAGAAGGTGATACATACCTCCATCTGGCGTGATTCTCAACGACGTAGAAGGTGAGATACGTACATTAATCGGGGAAAAATAGAATGTCAAGGAAAAGAGGGTCGTGAGGTTTGCCAACACTTGGCCGTATTAGGGGTTATAGGCTGTGTCACGGTTTCGCAGTGACAAACCTGTAATTCATCAAAACGACTTGGGATTGGTCCACCTAAGAGACTGGGTGCATAATGCGTACTACCCCAGGTGAACGTTTTAACACCGTCAGAAATGATGTACAAAATTCTAACTGCCGTTATCTTTTCTTTCAAAAGCTATAAATACTGGCTCACTTCCCACAATTGGGACGAATGGAGAAAAAAGCATTAGACTCCTAAAAACATAGTTCTGAAGTGTACTCACATAATTCTTAGCCTTGGCTCACTATTTTCCTTAACCTGGTTCGACTGTGTTAGATAGTCCACCAGCTTGGTTCTTTTAGAGATGGGATACGGTCACTCGTTGAAATAGGTTAGCGTCGATCAGTAATTTTAGCGTTTGTAACTATTCAGAAAACCACCCACTACATATACCTTGTTTAATGATTTTAAAAAATAAAATAGGTGCTTATATAGATGAGAAAGAAGTTTCATAATTATGAAAATTGTGAAAACCACATCTATCTCTTATAATTATAAGATAAAAAGTAAAAAAAAATTAAAAAATTAAAAAGAAAATAAAAATTGATCAATTTCTGTTACAAATCATTAGACCCCCTATACTTTGCTCAAATAAAGGTATTGGTTGCAATGATCAAGATTTGAGAGGTATTTATTACCATTATACAAAACCTAAGGGGGTATCAATATAATTTACCCTAAAAAAATACTCACACTGTAATAATTTTATTTTATTTTTGTAAGTCTCTAATAAATTTACTTAACATCTTGTCTACAATATCACCGACCTTGCGATTGGACACACCAGATCGATCCAAGAGATCTGGACCGTCAGATGGCGCATTTGATCGTGTTTACACGATTTGGGACCATCCGATCAGGGTTGATTGGTTGTTTGATATGATAATTCGACCATTCTAGTTTGGGTTGATCTTGCGATTGGACACACTTGATCGATTCAAGAGATCTGGGCCGTTAGATGGCTCATTTGATCGTGTTTACACGATCAGGGACCATCCGATCAGGCTGCACTTGATTAGAGAGGTGTTAACCGAATAGGTATCTTTACATGGATTAGATCCTGACCGTAGGATCTTGGTTGCACCTTATGGATATTGAGTGAAAGGGTACATGACCTTTTAGAATTGATCCAAACCATTGGATCAACATCATGCCTGTTGGTGAACATACACGTGTAAGTCTATACATAGACTACAGATCCAGATCATTCGAATCATTACATGCATCTAGATTAGACCCAAATTATCGGATCGTGTGAAAAAGATTAATTAAGGCCTTCTATAGTGTTTGGCATCATCAGTCCTTATACAGAGTGTTCTGTTGTGATTGGACAGTGCACATCCGAGAATCACATTGTATCCTGAAGACATTTTCTCACTAACTCCTTAGTGCATTCGCAATCTTAATCGGAAGGGAAGAAAATTGTTTAAAAGAAAGCGATCTGGTCGTGCCTTGAAGCTTCAAACTCCTGATCCTTTTCATAATTTCCAACAGATTTTTAGACAAGTTTCTGCCAAATGGAGTCAGTAGTTTCGTCGCTTCAAGTCATGAATCAGGACCTAGTACGTCTTGATCGTTTTGACGGTCACAATTTTACTCGATGGTAGGAAAATGTGCTTTCTTCCTTACTACTCTCAAGCTTGCCTACATTGTTGTTGATGATGATATGACGACTATCCCACAACCATCAAATGTAGATATGTCTGAATTGATACAGAAGAGACGTAAAATAAAAGAAGACGACTTCATGTGTAGAGGACACATTCTGAATACTCTCTCCAACTCATTCTACAGCACACACCTTCATATAGTTACTGCAAAGTTCCTGTGGACGGCCTTAGACAACAAGTATCGCATCAAAGAAGTAAGTAACCATAATTCTTAATTAGTAATTATATTGATTTTAAGATGATTAATGATAAGTCCGTTCTAGCACAAGTGCATGAACTCCAACTTATCATTAGTGATCTTAAAATTGCTAGAGTGGAGCTTGTAGAGGATTTTAACTAGGGGTTATTATTGCTAAACTCTCCTCTGCTTGGAATGGCTACAAGAAGGATCTTAAGCATGAAAAGACGAGTCATACCTTGAAATATTTGCAGCGTTATCTTCGAATAGAGGAAGATTCTCGAAATTGAGATAAGAATGATGATGCGAATGGGAATCATTCAAAGGGAAATCGGGCTGAGGAAAGCAAATTGAAGAATACCAAACATAAGCCTAAGAATGACAAGCAATTCAAGAGGCAAGATACGAAGAAAAAGAAAGAAAATTGTCACTTTTGTGACAAACCCGATCATTATATACAAGACTTTCGTCTTCGAAAGAAGTCTATGTAAAGTCAAATAAATATGATCGATGAGAAAAAGCTCATTGCAACAGTGACAAAAGCCAATTCTGTAGGAATTGAAGATGGGTGGTGGCTTGATACGAGTGGAACCATTCATATATGCAAGGATCGTAGTCCTTTTAAGACTTACAAAGGGATCGATGATGGAAAAGAAGTCAAGATGTCGAATAACTTCCGCACCAAGGTTATCGGAAAGGGAATTGTGGAACTCAAGCTGACATCAGGAAAGGTTCTTACCTTAGTCAACGTACTTCACCTACCAGATATTAGTAAGAATCTTGTATTTGGAGACCTTCTCAATAAAAGAGGTTTCAAACTGGCGTATGAGTCGGATAAGTTCATCTTATCCAGGAATGGGGTTTTCATTGGGCATGGGTATTCTTGTAATGGTATGATTAAGTTGAATTTAATGAATGGATTCTCTTCTACTTATTCTGTTGACTATATTTCTTTGTGGCATGGTAGATTAGGACATGCAAATTATAATTACATAATGAACATGTCTAATATTGGTTTAATTTTTGCATTTAGTTATGATATTTATGGTAAATTCCCTATTTATGTTCAAGCTAAAATTACTAGGAAATCTTATAAATCATTTAATCAAACTTCTGAAATACTTGGTCTTATACAGAGTGACGTATATGATCTTAAGAATTCCATATCTCGTAAAGGAAATAAATATTTTCTAACATTTATAGATGATTATTCTAGATACACATGTTTACTTAATAAAGAGAAAATATGAAGTATTTGAGAAATTCAAATATTTCAAAGCAGAAGTAGAATATCAATGTAACCATAAAATCAAAATCCTACGTTTCGATCAAGGTGGTGAATATTTTCCAAATGAGTTTGTAGATTTTTGTGAAACTCATGGAATTATTCATCAAGCCTCTGTTGTTTATACACACAACAAAATGGTGTTGCTGGACGGAAAAAAGGACTTTGGTTGAAATGGTTAATACAATGCTAATTAGCTCTGGCATGCTGCTCTCTCTGTAGGGAGAAGCTATTCTGTCTATCTGTTATATTTTGAACATAATTCCTTGAAAGAGAATACATGTTACTTTGTAGTGACCTGTGTTTTTAAATTATACTTAATATAATTTAATTATAATTAACAATGAAAATCCTTTGTGAAAGATTATATAGGGTTGTGTATCTGAATAATTGAAATTAGTAGAATTTGTAATTACAATAAAATATAAGGTCCATTGTGTATTATTAGAAACAATGGGGTCACTTAAGTAATTTAAAACCTTATGGAGGCTAGGGTTTGAAATGGGCGTGTAAGACAAGAGGGATGGAGGTGTCTATGAACCAATTCATTAGGGGTAGTTTAGACTGAATTTGAATTAGGAAGTTATGGATAGAGATGAGAATAACTAATTCTCTCCACCTTCTAAAAATGACACATGTAAGCATGGGAAGGTTTTCATAACCTATTCTCTTGCTTTTGTGTACACGATCAAGAGAAGAAAACCAAATCTGGGTTTTGTTGTAGAGAAAAAGAGAGCAGATCAGAATAGGAAAGAAGGAAGAAAGGCTATGGAGAAAAGAAGAAAGAAAGGCTATGGAGGAAGAAGGCTAAATGAAGGCTTGGTGATCTTCTAATACTAGAAATCTGCAGAGAAAGATTTGGGAAGAAAGAGGTAGGGATTCCCATGGATTTTACGATAATTATATCCATGGATCTTAACAATGCTATAGATATAGATCAGATTTCATGATTTTAGGTATGATTTGAACAGTGATCTTATAGTAAGTTGTGTATGAGCATTGAATAAATATTATGAATGATTGTATGTCTCCATGATTAAGCATGCTCAGATTTAAGTTAACTGTATTTGTGAGGATCCTATGAGTTCTAATAATTAATTTATGATTTTCTGGAATTAATTCAAGTATGTTAAGTGATTTGTGTAATGAAGTCCTACATGTATAGTCTAGATTTGAAAGGTTGGGTTTTAATCAATTGTATGATGATTTGAAGTTAGTATTTGATGTTTAGAAGTGTAAAAAGAGGTATTTGAGAGTATGGGCACGAAGCGCTGGGAGAAAAACCCAATTCTGGCCCGTAGAAGGCTATTTGAGTAATTTTGTAACACAGTAAGGTCATTAAAAATATTACCTGACCTCCCATAAAAGATTGGTATACTACTTGTCCTATCTGTCGTCTACTATGTTGACCATTGTAAGACCACTAGCCAATGACCTTGTTTTAGTTAGTGGTATTTCGATCTGAACCGCAAAAAAACCACATGATCCAATTCATAGGAGAAGTGATCAGGTGAAGCTCGATCATAGGAATATCGTGCTTCACGCTGAGGAATAGGTGGGCTCCCGGGTAGTATTCTTATGCTACCAACCCACCTTGAAGTTTGCTGAAACTGGTGATGGGTTTGGTTTGAGTTGGGCTTTGACAATGTAGAAGTCAAGCGTATCACCAACCGCGATTGCTAAGTTTTACTACTACGATGCGACAATTATGAACCAACTGGTTTGCGGAGTTGGTGAGGTCTCATTGTCCCTAGGGCTGTCAACGAGCCGAGCTAGCTCGGGCTCGGTTCATAGCTCTATAATTAGGCTCACGAGTTGCGCTTAAGCTCAAAAAGAAGCTCATTATCTTAACGAGTTTGAGCCGAACTCAAGTAAGTTCGGCTGAATTTGTATACGAGATTATATGTTTATATTCTTATATCTTATATTATGTGTTAATATTAAATCACATGTTAACATATATTATGTATAAGAATAATTATCAACAATAATACTAATGCATTTGTACTAATCTAAGCTTTTTTACTAGTCAAACTTTTACGAGGCTGAGCTAAGCTGGGCAAAGCTCCGCTCGGTTCGGAGCCTAAAATTTTTAACGAGTTTATAAGTCAAGCCTGAGCCTTGCTAGAGATTTACGAGCCTGAGTTGAACTGGGCAAAGCTTGGCTCGGCTCGACTAGTTTACAGCCCTAATTGTCCCCGGGTTATGTTTTTAAACCTTTTGGATTGGATTCAACCTGTATCCAATAATCATTTATTATTTAATATACTATGTACAAATTCAATTGTTTATTATTTTTAAATAGTTTCTAAATTTACAGAAAAAGAGAGCTAAACGGGTTAATGGGCGGATTAGATTTAAATTATTTTAAATGGGTTGGATTTAGATTGGCTATCTAAAACCCGTTTAATAAATGGATTGATATAGTTGCTCAATTGCCATATTTTTTTTTGTTATATAACGAGAAAACTACACATTTCTGGATGTAGCTTGACCTAACATATCCTCAGTCATAATCTTTTGTAGCTCCACTGCGTAATTATCCCGATTCCATACCATTTTTGGTATTGGGAGAGTGTCCAAATTTGATTAAATGGTCTGCTGCGAAATTGCTCTCTCGATACTGAAAGTAGATCCTGTATTCAATTGCCATCCTTACTAGCAAGTAGGGGTGTCAATAGGTAGGGTTCGGAGCAAGTCCAACCGCACCTGGTGATATGAAATGATTCTAAGTGTCGGTTCTGGGTTGTTACTCTTAGTTCAATCGCCAAATCAATAAATATCCAGTTTTTAACTGGTACCCTATACTTACTAAATAAATATATTTGTAACCTTGTTTATTTTTAATACATTAATATTATTTAATTATCAGATAATCTCATTCTAAAAATATAAATTTATCTAAATTTAGATAAAATAATTACGTGCACCGTATTACACATCATCTATGACATCATAAATGTTTGATTAAAATTGACATTAAAAATAATAAATCAAATTTTTATTTAATTTTGATTAGATAAATTATGTTATTGTAATTATATATTGTTAAAAATCTAACTAATTATTTAAGTTATAAATTATATTTTTGAATACTACTACTACTACTACTAAAACATCCTATCCATAAGAAAATAAAAAATAATTGATAAATCTTTTAATAAACCTAAGAGACCCGGATCAGACGGGTACCCGCAAGGTATACCCGATTCCTAAATTAAAAATTAAATAAAAGGCGTTGTTAGTTGGTTGGTCTACTCAAGAGAGAAACTTGTCTCTACATTTTACTAGAATCTAGGATCTTTAACAACTTAGATGGATTCTTTCAAACGACTACCATGATTTTCAACCATAGACTTACCAAATTATTATTATTTTTTTTGGTAATAAAAATATTAATTTTTGCATGTTGACTAAGAATAAAAAGAAAAAAAAATGTAGAAAAGTAGCTTTGGTTGGTGGATGGTTTATGAAAGAGAACTCCTTTCCGTTTTGGCAATATGGAAAAATGGGTGCAGCTGATTACGGTGATTATGGAATGTATTATCACTGTCCAATATGCTATTTTGTATGATGGGGAGAAAAATGTAGTCATTTATCCTGAAAGGGGTTTGAGACAAAGATATCCATTGCCTCCACATCTCTCTCTCTTTTGTGTAGAAGGTTTATCCATGTTGATCAACAAAGCAAAAATTGATGGAAAAATTAGAGGTAATAGAATCGGAAGATACTGCCCATCGGAGTTACATTTTCTTTTTGCAGATGATAGTCTTATTTTTGTTCGAGCTAAGGAAGATGAGTACAGTAATTTAATGAAGGTCTTTAGCCTTTACGAGAAAGCATGCTAAAAAAAGTTAAATTTCGAGAAGTCGGCTGTGTTGTTTAACAAAAATACATCAAATAGAAACAGAGAATGGCTTACAAACCGTTTGGGGGTTCGTATGTTTAGGGAGTATGATAAATATCTGGGGTTACCAGTTAATCTTCAAGGTAGTAAGAAGGGGATTTTTGAAAGCTTGAAATAGAGAATATGGAAGGAAAGTCTTCTGTCTTCTACAGGTAAAGAAGTAATGATAAAAGCAGTAGCCACGGCGATTCCAGCTTTTACTATGGCTTGTTTTAAATTGCCAAGTACATTTTGTAAGAGTTTAATTTCAATGATGAGTGCATTTTGGTGGGGTCAAAACAGGAGGAGAAGAAGATTCATTGGATTAAAATGGACACAAATGTGTAATGCAAAGAACAAGGGTGGTTTGAGTTTTAGGGACTTGAAATCATTTAATTTGGCTATCTTGGCAAAACAAGGGTGGAATATTATGGCTAATGGAAACACGCTATGTTCAAGAATCATAAAGGAAAATACTCTCCAACCACTAATTTTTGGGAAGCAAAGGCAGGATCGAACCCTTCATGGGCATGGAGGAGTATATTGGAGGCTAGGAAGGTTTTGAAAAAGGAGTTTGCTGGTGAGTCGGGGATGGATGGAGTATTGATATATGGAAGAACCCTTGTATCCCACAGCCATTTACATTCCGTCCATTATCACCAAAACCAGTTGGTTGCCGATTTAGTAGGGTGAGTGAACTTATTGATCCAATTACTAAAAGTTGGAGAAGAGATAGTTTGGAAAGAATTTTTGGGTACTTGGATTTTGACAGAATTGAACAAATACCTCTCAGTTGCTATGGGACAAGTGATCGATTAACATGGTATCACACTCCAAATGGAAAATTTACAGTAAAATCAGCTTATAGAAGTGATTTGGTGAGTGAACTTGAGCATCAAACGTCCTTGCAAGAAGAAAGCTCTAATCGAGATTCCCATTGTAATTTTTGGAATCAAATTTGGAAGCTTTTAATGCTTTGGCAACAACCAAAAATTTAATAAAGAAGAGAATAATAGCTTATGCAACCTGTGTACGGTGTTGTAAAGAAAACGAAAGCATGCTTCATTTGTTCAGGGATTGTGAGTTTAGTAAGCAAGTGTGGTTTTTATCACCTTTGGGACTTCGTGTTGATAAAGAGAATGGGTCAAGATTTTTACAGTGGATTTAAAGTTTCTTCAATATGACTCAGAAAGTAGGTGAGGGACAGGAAGCTATGCCAATGTTTTCGGTGATTTGCTGGACAATTTGGTGTGCCTGAAATGAATTATTATTTAAGAATAATCGAGAGCATCCTTATGAATGCAATAAAAGGGCAGCTAGGGTGATTGCAGAATTGATTTCGATCAATGAGTCAAGAAGAGCTTGAATGAGAAGTTTAAAGAATCAATTGCACCGAAATACGGGTGGGTAGCATGGACATTATCTTGCCTAAAGCTAAACTTTGATGCATCATTGGATGAGCAGCTACAACAAGGTAAAGTGGGAGGTATAGTTAAGAATAAGAAAGGAGTTTTTGTTGCTTGTTTCTGTCATGAAACTTCTTTGGGTAACAATGCCTTGGAGTGTGAAGCAATTGCTGCAAGGAATGCGATGTCATTTGCTCATAATCATAATTTTAAGGATATTGAATTGGAGGGGGATGTGAAAGAAGTAATTGACAGGCTCACCGGAAAAAAGCGAAATTGTTACGCCCCGAATCTAGTGACACGAATCCCTATAGGGTTGGCACAGATCACGAGATGGGACCTTCAGGTTCCAAACCATGGAACGTGGAACACAACAATCAAACAAATAATAAAAGTAAAATTAACTACCTTTATTAAGCAAATAGAGTGCAGAAGAAATAAACTATATCAAAAACTACTATGGCTTCAGAAGAAACTACAAATCCACAAATCAACTAACTCAAACTAATCGTATTACATCAATTCTAAACTATAAATCAAAGCAGAATAACTCAAAACAACATCAGTCCACGCCAACCATAAAATCCACCTTAACCTGCAACATGAAAGGTTGTGTGAGCTTGGAATGCTCAGTAAGAAACAATCCTGTCATCTATCCTCGTGGGATAACGTTAGTCCAAACAAACATATAATATCATATTTACATCATGGAGGATTCAATCACATGCCATCATATCAGAGCATAATAGTATAATGGAATATCATGGAATGCAGACAATTCATACAACACTATATCATACCAACTCCTAGCATCATACCATAGCATTATCATAGCCCTACACTTGAAACTCAGCAAACAATAACCACAAACTCCACAATGTCGACAAATCGAAAACCATACAATGCCAACAAGTCAATATCCATCAACTACACAACATCAACAAGTCAATAACCATAACTCCACAATATCAACAACAAAAGATGAGATGAATGAATACAAACACACAAAATGCTCAATACAACTGATGCAATGAACATGATATGAATGCACTTTCCGATGATCAGTCGATTCCACCTACAAACTCCACCAACACCGCGGTCCACGACCATTATGGTCAATATGTCTTTCACAATTCAAATAACCCACGTGTACAATGTGGTTTCGTATGACTTTTAACCTATATGGATTTTAACCCAGGGAGGCCTTCAATAAGGACGACTACCCACAACAATGAATCCATATCTCAATCCGTCGCTGCCCGATTGCCCGGACGAGCCATCAAACGAATCAGTAGGATTGCCAGTGATAATATTCTTTGGAAACTACCCGTGCGCCCATACACACAAATAATCCTTGGAATCCATCACAAGCACCCTTTCCAACAAACAGTAGGATCTCCGGTGATAACACCCTTCAAAAGCTATCCGTGTGCCCATACACACGAATAATCCTTGGGAAGCCATCACGAGAATCCTTTCCATGGCATATATGCACAATCAATCTCAATTAATTTATGCACAACGTATCATATCTTTACAAGGCACAATCAAGTCATTCAATATTTAAATCTATGTTACGATCATCTTATTAGGTGTGGGGTCACAACCCCAAGTCCAATGGTTCGACCCCAAAGTCAATTGGTCCAACCCCCAAGGCCATGTCCAATGAAAACAAGCATGGGTGTCCATTGGTAGGTTCACCGGTGGCCTAAAAATAACTGAAAAGGGTCCCTCTCAGTAGGCTCACCAGTGTGCCAGTGGGTATCGATGGGGAACTCTATGTTTTTGAATCTCCCTGTCGGCACCTACACCGGTCTACACGTGGTTGCCGATGGGGCACAATCCTGGGTATTTTCTAGGGTTCGTAAAACCCTATTTTGGTGTCCAAATGGATTCATAACAATCATAGAGACCAACAATCATCAAGATACCCACAAATCACATAACAAAACATATCCAAACAATTTATTAACATGATAATCTAGTTTAACATGGATCAATTTACATATACACATCTAAATCTAGAATTCAATCATATCAACATACTAGATTTATCTAGCATGATTCTAACACCTATGGAAATCATAGAAAGTAGGGGTGCAACTTGGGTCGGTTAAAACCGAAACTGAACCGATCCAAACCGACTTCGGTTCGGTTGGGGTTGGGTTTCTATAGATTGGTTCGGTTTTGGTTCTGAAAATATGAAACCGAATAAAATCGGTTCGATTTTGGATTTATACTACGGTTTAACCGAACCGAACCGAAACCCGACATATATATATATACATTGTTCTAGACCGAACCAAACCGATCCGAAACCCGACATATATATAAGTATGAAGACCCCTATGCTGCAAGATAGAATAATAAAGAAGAGGTTGTTCAATATACAAACTTCAGCCCATCTCGTACTCAACTTCGAGCTCAAAACTGAGCTGACCTAAAACCCAATCCCAAACTAATATGTTGTGGAATATGCTGTGATCACCCCCAGGGGTTTGGGTTAGGCTAATGGATTAGGTTTGGGTTCAATGGGTTTTGGGTGTAGGTTGGTTTGAGTTTGGGTTAATGGTTCAAGAGGGGCTTGGGTTTGGTTTTATCTTTTTT
>JAUPMG010287601.1:0-32074 GCA_031762675.1 Pachysandra terminalis | reverse complement strand
TAGGGTTTCTCTTTCCTTTTAAAGAAAGTTAAACCCTTAGGGCTTGTTTGGACAGGGTTTTCTTAAGCCCAAAGAAAGAAATTTTAATTTCAAAAGACCCCTAACCTCTTTTGTCTTATTCTATTTTCTTCCAATTTCAAAACCCCTCTTGGACCCTTCTCCATTTTTCCACTAAAACCTCTTTCTTTGTGCTTAAGAAAACCCTGTCCAAACAAACCCTAAGGGTTTGACTTTCTTTAAAAGGAAAGAGAAACCCTAATCTCTCTCTCTCTCTCTCTCTCTCTCTCTCTCTTCACTATTCATCTTCTTCTCCCAAGAAGCCCTAAGGCCAAAACCCTAACACCATTTTCTTCAACCACTTGTTGGTGGCGGAAGCTCCGGCGAATCCATTCAATCCGGAGATGACACCCCCTCACGGCTGCAATCCCATTGATCCGGTAATCTCTCACTCTTCTCTTCCATTCTTCATTATCTTTTTCCTCCATCCTTCTTCTTCTTCTTCTTTTGCAACGACCCAATCCCTCTTAATCTCTCCTCTACCAGAACATCTTTCACCACCCACAAATTGCCGCTAAAACCACCGCACCCCGCCCACCGCCCACCAGCATCCCAACTGTTACCTCTCTCAACCCATGTTCTATCCAGCCACTATCCACCTTAAAAACCTGCAAACCCCATCTCCAAAACACAACATACAACCTCATCTTCACCTGAAATCCAATCTGAACTACCTGTTCTGCACCTCTTCATTTCAACTTTCAAATTCCAATTCCAGCAACACTCAATTTCCATTTCAATCTCAAAAGAACCTCCATCTCCTCTGCTTAGCCGCCATCCCTCGCATCAAATCAACCAACCCTCTGCTCTCACCCTCACCCTCTCCGTCCCCACTCCACTTTGCCACCTCTCTCTCTCTCTCTCTCTTCTACCGCCCAATCACACCACCTCTCAGCTCCCTTCCCCTTCTCTCTAGCTCTCTTCCGCCTGCCTCTCTCACATTTCTCTCCGCCCTCACCTCTCTTTAGCACCTCACCACTGTCCCCCACCTCAATCTCTCATTCTCAACCTCTCCCCCTTTGTTATCTTCCGCCCCCTCCATCACCATCACCATCTCCACTGCACTCTCCCTCTGCCGTCTCTCTCTCTTTCTCTCTCCACTTTCTTCTGTCCCCTTTCTCTTCTTCTTCCTCCTTCCTTCCTTTATCATCTGTGGGTCTGTCCTTGTTCCCTTGTATAGAAAACAGGAAACCCAAAAGCCCAGTAAACCAAACCCAGAAAAAAAACCAACCCAATAAACCAAACCTAGAAAAACCCACAGAAAAACCCAACTCAGTCTAAGGCCCCGTTTGGCCATAATAAAAAAAAAACAACTGCAATCTCTCAAGCCGAGCTCGTCGAGGAGTTCAAATCGGAGGACACCGGAGGCTTTCCATCTGCTACATGTATTTTTGTTTTAGGCAGTCATTGTTCATAATGTTAATTTGAATGCTTGTTTTGTTATCATGAAGCATATACATCACGGTGCTCCCACTTCATTTGCACCTCAAGATGATATTCCACCTAGACACCATTACACTAGGAGGAATATGACCACAGAAGCCCGGCTTGCGGCTTTTGAGAGGTCCAACTTCGAGTTGCAGACCGAGATGGTAAAAAACATAGAAGAAATGTCCAAGCTGTGTGAAACGGTGAAGAAGGCGCCCCAATTCTTCCAGGACATGTTCAGATGTGGCAAAGTGAGCGATGCCATACCACTTTCAACACCTCCACCTCCTCCTTCTCATGCGGGAGATGACTTTTAGAGATTTAGATTTCCTTAGGTTTTCTTTCTCTTGTTAGCCATCTGCAAATGGCAAGGACTTTGTTAAAGACTTGTTTTAGAACTTGGTAGTATCAATACCGGTGTGATAGTTAACTAGTTCAGTCTTAATATTTTAATTTGGTTGTTTTGGACAAAAGGAGTATCACATTAAGCTGCTATGTGTGATTTACTTAAGGGTCAGTTTGAATTTCAAACCTTAGCATAGCCTAAGTATGAATACGGATGTCAAATCAGTTGAGTTAGACCACTTAGGTTAAATTTCAAGGACGAAATGTCCTTTAAAAGGGGTAGATTGTACTGACCCTGTCACGACCCAAACCCAATAGACCACTGGGAGCCAGCGGGGTCCAGATAATGACCTTCAATTCCTTGGAAGGAGAGTGACAGTCGATTCGAAGACAATAGCAAAATTGAATGAATTACATTCAAAAGGAAAATAGGAGAATTATTTGCATAATTACATCAACTAGCAGCGGAAAGATCAAAATACAAGTTCTAGGTTAAAAATCAGATTTTGACTAAGAAGATACAACAAATGTATCCTCCAAAAAAATATATCAAACTAGTATTATATCAAAAATAATTACAGAAAATGTTCAAACATTTACAATGAAATCATTGAGGCGTGTAGAATTCGTCCTCGTCCTTGTATACTTCTTCTTCTTCTTCGTTCTCTTCAGCAACTGCATTTCCTAAGTTCCCTGAAATGTTTGCTTAAAGCATGAGCTAACTAGCTAGTAAGAATTAGATTCTGGAATATATAAGAAGGAATACAACAAACAAGAAGGAATACAACAATGCAATGCATGGGACAGATTAATTATTAAATGCGATGACATGAACCTAAATTATAAACATCACCATGGTGACTTAACAAACAACCTACATGCTGTGCAAATGCAAACTCTAATAGAATGTCAATGTGAACTATTTCCTCTTGATCCAGCCTCTATTCGGGGTTTCCCAGCAACTTAAACTCGCCCCAGGGTATTCCAGCAACCTGAAATCATCCCCTCATTGTAACAGTCCATGGAATAGGCTATTCTACGTGTACAGCATAGTTTTAAGGTTTTTCAACATAGGAGGCACAGTTCCCCCACTTATTTTGATCAGTGGTCCCTTGACTGAGACTTGCAGCAACCTGCGGTATCCCTCAGGAAATCATGAACACTTGACTAGACTACAGAGGCCCACCTCTGTTCCTTGGGTCTGATACCCCTTGGCAAAGGAGAGTGTATAGGGTTAGCTACTCCCTCAACTCGGTCCCCCTGGTCTCCTCACTAGATGTGAAATCACATCACTCTCATTTCCATCCATGAGACACAACCGTGAGGTCTTGGGTTACAGGGTCATACTCTTCGACCACTAAGGTCTAGATTCTATGAAGTGTTGTGAAACATGCGCATTAACTAAACAAACATCTTGTGGTGTACATTGTGAAAGATAACAAACTAAAGTATATAGTCCACATTTCTCTATGTATTTCGTATGACATTTCATTCCTTTAGGGTCTCAAAGTATCATTCTCTACTAACTTTCATACATGTGAGTATACACCATAACTCAATCCACCATGTATGACAATATGTATCAATTTACAACATCAAAAATTAAATATGAATGACCTAGTTCGGCGGGGTCCTCGGTGGAGTCTTCGACGCACTCAAAACTCAACTCGGCGACCCCTTCAGTGCACCGAAGTTTGGTTCGGCGAACCTCTCTGAGATTCGGCAACAAAACCAGGGGTCCTTTCTCAGTGAACTCTACAGTGACCCTTTTGGCACACCGAGGTCCATTTCAGCGAGCCGAACTGGTCCTCGGTGACCTGTTCATGCTGTTCATGCTCAGTGACCTTTTTAGGTGTGCCGAGGGGTTCACCCTTTGCCTAGAAAGCATTCGGTGACGTGTTCAGTGCGCTGAGGAGGCCGCCGAACGCCACGAACGGGCCAAAAATTTAGGAGTTTTGTGTTTATTTCTAGTTTTCTCAATACACAAGAATCATGAGAACAACAAATATGAAATGTAAGCAAGAAAACACATAATAACCACAATCAAATCATTAGGCTAACTATCCATATTCAAACAACACGACAAGCACGAATCATGTGAAATTGAAGAGGAAACTAGGATTTATCTATCTATGTTCATAAATCTATACTTGTTAGAATCAAAAAATAAACTCCAAATAATCAACACATGCCAAGTATCCCTCTCTGAGCTTCTCCACCAAGCCAAAACCAAACAAAAATTTCAAAAATGGCTTGTCTCTCAATCTTCCCATGCAAGACACCTTCCAATGCCATGTGGCACAATCCAGGCCATCAAATTTCAACCATTCAATCTCAACCATCAAACTTTAACTAATCACATCCAAACCATTAGAATCTAACTACTCAATCCAAGCCATACACCTTATCACAACATAATAATTACAATAATGCCATTAGCTCAAAAAAATTTAAGTTACACTACTATGCATCACCCCAGGACCACAAAATCATCATAACAACCATCGCACGGTCGAATCTAATCTGATTGACGATCAATTTGGTAGATAGAGTCATATCAAGGAATAAAATAAAATTAAATACTGAAGAGGTGGTTTAGGCCGTTACAGCCTACCCCCTTAAAAGGATTTCGTCCCCGAAATCTACTTACCTTAGGTGAAAAGTTGTGGGTATCTTGCTCGCATCTCGTCTTCAAGCTCCTAAGTTGCTTCTGAAGTGCCGTGATTGCTCCAAAGACTTTTACCTTCGAAATGATTTTGTTCCACAACACTTGTTCTTTCCGGTCTAGAATCTCCACTAGATGCTCTTCATATGTGGCGTTCTCTTTGATGGTCACCGTCTACCAGTCAATCACTTAAGCGGGATCTGAGTGGCACTTTCTCAGCATGGACACATGGAATACGTCGTACACTAAGTCCATGGAGGACGATAGTAACACTCGGTAAGCCACTTCTCCAATTCTCTCGGTGATCTCAAACGGTCCGATGTACCTTGGCGCTAGCTTGCTCCTCTTGCCGAATCTGACTACTCCTTTGGTCGGTGAGACCTTAAGGAATACCTAGTCACCCACTAAGAACTCTAGCTTTCTTCTGTCGATGTTGAGTCGTAAGCAACCTGCCTCTTATGAGCTTGATCTTCTCAGTCGTTTCGGCCACGATCTCGGGTCGCAACGGAACATGTGCATTGTCCTCATTCCAGCATAAAGGTGAATGGCAGGGTCTTCCATAAAGCATTTCAAATGGTGCCATTCCCAAGCTTGCCTGATAGCTGTTGTTATAGGAGAATTCGACTAGTGCAAGGTGGTCTTCCCAGCTACCCTTAAAGTCCAAAATACACGACCACAGGAGATCTTCAAGGACTTGGTTCACTCTTTCCGTCTGACCGTCCGTTTGAGGATGAAAGGCGGTACTGAAGTTAAGTTGCGTCCCCAAAGCTTTGTGTAAGCTTCTCTAAAATGTTGAAGTAAATTGCGATCCCCAATCTGATACAATAGTAATAGGCACTCCATGTTGGCGAATAATCTCTCTCACGTACAGTCTGGCTAGGTCGTCAGTGTTCATCGTAGTTCTTGCTGCTAGGAAGTGTGCTGACTTTGTCAAACGATCGACAATCACCCAGATCATGTCAGAGCTGCTACGAGTCTTTGGCAATCCTGTGATGAAATCCATGGAGATGTGCTCCCACTTCCACTCCACAATGGGTAGAGGTTGAAGTGTACCCGCCGGCTTCTGGTGCTCTACTTTCACTTGTTGACAGGTAGCACACTTGTTCACGAACGCTACTATCTCGACCTTCATGCGGTTCCACCAATAACTGCATCGAAGATCATGATACATCTTGGTGATACCGGCATGAATGGAATATCTCGACCTGTGAGCTTTAGCTAGGATCTCATTCTTCAATTCTTCATTTTTAGGCACACAAAGTCGTCCTCTGAATCTGATGCTCCCATCTTCGGCCACGGTCCAGTCTGTCCTTTCTTTGTCCGCGGCTAAGTCTTGTAACCACTTGCCGTCCTTTTGAAGGTCAATGATCCTTGCTTTGAGTGACGATCTCGAAAGGATACTGCACAGTCTCACACCATGATCCGTTCTACGAATACTGAAACTGAGATCTGCAAGGGCTTCATACAATTTCCATTCTTGAACTAGTAAATGTGCCACGACACTTCTGGGTCTTCTGCTGAATGCATCTACCACGACATTTTCCTTGCCAAGAGGGAGAAGTTGTAATCGTTTAAGAGCTCCATCCACCTCCTTTGACGCATGTTCAAGTCCTTCTGAGAGAACAGATACTTAAGACTCTTGTGATCTAAGAATACTTCAAAAGTCTCACCAACTAGATAATGTCTCCAAATATTTAGTGCAAACACGATAGTTGTGAGCTCCAAGTCATGAGAGGGGTATTTCTTCTCGTGCGTCTTCAGCTGCCTTAAAGCATATGCTACGACCTTACTGTCTTGCATCAGAACACACCCAAGTCCGGATAGCGATGCATCGGTGTAGACTACAAAGCCAATGCTGCTGAAAGGGATGGTAAGGACCGGTGCAGTAGTGAGCCTCTCCTTGAGAGTAGTGAACGCTGTCTTGCAAGCGTCATCGCAAATGAATTTAACATCTTTCCGCGTGAGCTTGTTAGCGGCGCTGCAATACTCGAGAAACCCTCGATGAATCTCCGATAATATCCTGCTAACCCAAGGAAACTGCGAATATCTGTGACGTTCTTCGGTTGCTCCCAGCTAGAAACTGCTTCTACTTTACTTGGATCTACCGTGATGCCCTCCTTGGACACTACAAGCCCTAAGAACTTCGCTTCACCCTTCCAAAATTCTCATTTAGAAAACTTCGCGTAAAGTTGATGATCTGCTAAGGTTTGCAAAGCAATGCTGAGGTGTTCTTCATGCTCTTCCTCAGATTTCTAATAGTTCAAGATATCATTAACAAACACCATGAGGAACTTGTCTAGATGGGGTCTTAAGACTCTCTGCATCATGTCCATGTATGCTGCTGGGGCGTTAGTAAACCCAAATGGCATAACTACGAACTCGAAGTATCGATAACGCGTCCTGAATGCCGTCTTCGGAACATCTGCCTCTCTGATCTGTAGTTGGTGATAGCCGAATCTGAGATCTATCTTCGAGAAATAAGATGCACCCTGCAACTAGTCGAATAAGTCGTCGATACGCGGCAACGGTTACTTATTCTTCACCGTGACATGATTCAGCTTTCTATAGTCGATGCAAAGTCTGAGTGATCCATCCTTCTTCTTCACAAATAAGAAAGGCGCTCCCCAAGGTGATGAACTAGGCTGAATGAACTGTAATGCTAGAAGTTCTTCCAACTGCTTCCTCAATTCTGTTAATTCGATGGCCGCCATCCGGTAAGTCTGTAACGCGATAGGTTGAGCTCCTGCGACCAACTCAATGCAGAATTCTACTTCTCGCTTAGGTGGCAATCCCGGATATCTTGAAATACCTTCTCGAACTGGCACACAACAGGAATGCCTTCCCACTCCTTCTTCTCTTCAATAGACCCATGGTCTATACAAGCAGATAGATTGGGCATCCCTAAACTTGAACCCATAACTTCAACTAGATCACCTTCCAGGGTTAGCAACGAGATAACTTGGTTATGGCAGTCTATCTGCATGTGGTGTGCAATTAGCCAGTCCATTCCCAAGATAATATCAAATTCATTTATATCCAACACTATCAAATCTATGGGTAAAGTATACTCGTCTATCACGATCAAATAAGACTTACACACCATATCTAACTGTGTTGTGCCTCCTACTGGGTTCACTACTACAAGACTCTCTTCTAAGTTCTTCATATGCAAACCAAGAATGTGAACCATTGACCGTGAAATGAAAGAACGAGAAGTTCCAGTATCAAATAATACACACGTTGAAATATGGGAGAGTTGAATGATACCTCCTATAACCTCGCTCTACTGAGGCTCGATGGCAAAGACCTTGGTCGTCTGAGGTTGCGGTCAAAGTTGGGGCTGAGGGGGTCCGCTCCTGGTTTCCTTGAAAGGTGGCATTTGTTGGATCGGAACAGGGTTCTGAACATAGTGTGCCCTGGGCATAAGCTGCTACTGCTACGGTTAAGGTGGCTGACCTTGGAAGAAGCTCTGATTCGGATTCTGTGGTGCAAAGCAATACCTGAAACTATGACCTCGTCTCCCACAATTGTGGCACCGCATAGGCATGTTTCCAAAACTCTGAAAGCTAGAAGGTCCTTGCATTCTCTGTCGCTTCTGCGCTTCAAATGCATTGCCCTTAGAGCTGTTTGGTCTCAAACTGCTCTTCGTGTTCCTCAGATCCATGTTCCTTCTGAACTCCACTATATCCCTTTCTACCTTTCTGGCACAATCCACAACTTGATGGTATTCAGTGAAGTCTCTCACCACCAATCTGCTACGAATATTGGGCCTCAATCTGCACTCAATTCGGAAGGCCTTCCTCTCCTCGTCATCTACAGCGTACTGAACGATCTGGGACAACTCAGTGAACTTGGCAACGTATTCCATCACCGTCATAGTCCCCTGTTCTAACTTCATGAATTCCATCTCTTTCTCTCTTCGTAATGTCTTAGGGAAGTACTCCATGTAGAAGACCTCCTTTAATCTCTTCCAGGTGCTGACAGCTGCGATACAAAGTGTACACTTTCACCACCGGCATGCTTCGCCTTCTAGCATGAAAGTTGCATATCGAACCATATCTGCGTCCTCCACCTTCATCGCCTAGAAGATGTGCCCGATAGAATCAATCCAATGTTGTGCCTCTATGGGGTTTACAGTCCCTTTGAATGGTGTGGGTCCAAGCTTCTTGAAACTTTCAGGGCCTGAAGTACCTCTCTGTGATGCCGTTTGAAGCTGGACTTGTTGCCTCTGCATCATATTGGCCATGTCCCCTAAGGCCTGATATACACCGGCAAGGTGAGGATCATCTACTCGGTTCCCTGCCAATGGAGGATCATTCCCAGGACGACCCCTCCTCCTGAAATAATCCTCCTCTAACCGAGGCTTGTGAGCATGCCGACCTCTACGTCCCGCCATGGAGGAAGTATGAGGTATATATATCTGTAAAAGAGTTCACACATCCGAATTTCTTATAAGTAAGAATTTCAGATGATTAGTTTTTTAACAATCATCACACAGAAACTTTTGAAACAACAACAATCCAAAAACTTTTAAAACTTAAGAAAAATCTGATTTAAAATGAAGAACTAAAGCTCTGATACCTACGTTGTCACGACCCGAACCCAATAGACCACTAGGGCCCAGCGAGGTCCAGATAATGACCTTCACTTCCTCCAAAGGAGAGTGGCAGTTGATTCAAAGACAATAGCAAAATTGAATGAATTACATTCGAAAAGAAAACATGAGAGTTATTTACATAATTACATTAAATAGCAGCGGAAAGATTAAAATACAAGTTCTAGGTTCAAAATTAGATTTTAACTAAGAAGATACAACCTAAGTGTCCTCCAGCAAAAGATATCAAACTAGTATTGTATAAAAAATAATTACAGAAAATGTTCAAACATTTACAATGAAATCATTGAGGCGTGTAGAATTCCTCCTTTTCCTTGTATACTTCTTCTTCTTCTTCGTTCTCTTCCGCAATTGCAATTTCTAAGTTCCCTGAAATATTTACTTAAAGCATGAGCTAACTATCGAGTAAGAATTAGATTCAGGAATATATAAGGTAAACCCTAGATTCTAAACAATCACGATAATTCAAGCACAAGCAAACAAGAAGGAATATAACAATGCAATGCATGGGGCAGATTAATTATTAAATGCAATGACATGCACCTAAATTATAAACATCACCAAGGTGACTTAACAAAGAACCTACATGTTGTGCAAATGCAAACTCTGATAGAATGTCAATGTGAATTGTTTCCTCCTGATCCAGCCTCTATTCGAGGTGTCCCAGTAACCTGAATTCTTCCCTGGGTGTTCCAGCAACTTGAAATCATCCCCCCGTCATAACGGTCCATGGAATAGGGCTATTCTACGTGTACATCGTAGTTTTAAGGGTTTTCATCCTAGGATGCACAATTCCCCCACTTATTTTGATCAGTGGTCCCTTGACTGAGACTTGCAGCCACCTGTGGTATCCCTCAGGCAATCATGAACACTTGACTAGACTACAGAGGCCCACCTCTGTTCCTTGGGTTTGATACCCCTTGTCAAAGGAGAATGTATCGGGTTAGCTACTCCCTCAACTAGGTCCCATCAGTTTCCTCACTAGATGTGAAATCACATCACTCTCATTTCCATCCACGAGACACAACCGTGAGGTCTCTGGTTACCGGGTCATACTCTTCGACCACTAGGGTCTAGAGTCTATAAAGTGTTGTGAAGCATGCACATTAACTAAACAAACATCTTGTGATGTACAGTGGGAAAGATAAAAAACTAAAGTATGTGGTCCACACTTCTCTATGTATTTCATATGACATTTCATTCCTTTAGGTTCTCAAAGTATCATTCTCTACTAACTTTCATGCATGTGAGTATACACCATAACTCAATCCACCATGTATGACAATATGTATCAATACAACATAAAAACTTAAATATGAATGGCCTAGTTCGGTGGGGTCCTCGGTGGAGTCTTCGGGGCACTCAAAACTATCCTCAGCGACCCCTTTAGCGCACCTTTTGGCACACCGAAGCTTGGTTTGGCGAACCTCTATGAAATTCGGCGACAAAACCAGGGGTCCTTTCTCGGTAAACTCTTCGACGACCCTTTCAGCGCACCGAGGTCCATTTCAGCGAGCCGAAATGGTCCTCGACGACCTTTCTAGGCTTGTCGAGGGGTTCACCCTTCGCCTAGAAAGCGTTCGACAACGTGTCCGATGTGCCGAGGAGGCTGCCGAACGTCACGAACGGGCCAAAAAATTTGGGGTTTTCTGTTTATTTCTAGTTTTCTCAACACAAAAGAATCAGGAGAACAACATATATGCAATGTAAGCAAGAATACACACAATAACCATATTCAAATCATTAGGCTAACTATCCCTATTCAACCAAGACAACAAGCATGAATCATGTGAAATTGAGAGGAAACTAGGATTTATCTATCTATGTTCATGAATCTATACTTGTTAGAATCAGACAATAAAATCCAAATAATCAACACATGCCAAGTCTCCTTCTCCAAGCTTCTCCACCACGCCAAAACCAAGCAAAAATTTCAAAAATGGCTTGTCTCTCAAGCTTCCCATGCAAGACACCTCCCAATGCCATTTGGCACAATCCAGGCCATCAAATTTCAACCATTCAATCTCAACCATCAAACTTTAACTAATCACATCGAAACCATTAAAATCTAACTACTCAATCCGAGCCATACACCTCATCACAACATAAGAATTACAATAATGCCATTTGCTCAAAACAATATGAGTTACACTACTATGCATCACACCAGGACCACAAAATCATCATAACAACCATTGCACGGTCGGATCTAATTTGATTGACGATCAGTTCGATAGATAGAGTCATGTCAAGGAATAAAATAAAATAAAATACTCAAGAGGTGGTTTAGGCCGTTACAGACCCGAACCCAAAAAATTAATAAAATAATTTAATATAATCCTTTAGATGAATTACATGGTCAAGAAGGACATCTAAATTCTTATGGGGCTGAATTGTGCCTTTAATTAATGAAAGAAACCTAGAAACTAGCAAATTGATAAGGATTATAAGAAAAAAAGGGGAATGATGTGTGAAAGTTCATATGATTAGGTGTAGTGGACTGGTCATAAAGATTAGGAGATTTTGGTAATAATACTTTAGTGATTTGGGTTAATGTACGATTAAGGGGAGAGTAGGGAGTACAATATGAATATGGATACTTGATTAGGCCTTTAAACTGGGTTAGTGAGACTAACTCAATCATGGCCGTTTGGCCCACAAGGGAAAAACTCAAGACTAGTTTTGTAAGAAAAACATAAAAGTAAATTAGTGAGTAGGAGAGAGAGAGAGAGAGAGAGAGAGAGAGAATTACCTTGTGGAGATAGAAACTAAATAGGAAAGGACTCTGTGTGAGAAATCCCTTCCTATCTAAGTCAAAGAATTCAAATTCAAAGGGAGGAAGATTCGTATGAGAGAGAGAGAGAGTCTCGATATCTAGATTTGGAAAGGAGAAAAGACAGAAATCGGAGTTCCTGTGGAAGAAAGATAAGGAGAAAGAAAGGAGACGAAGGGGCAAGAGGTCAAAGAAGAAGAGGAGACCCCGGAAAAGATTGTGGTGATCTTCCAATTCTGAAAAGTTACAGAAAAAGCTTGGGAAGAGAGGTAGGTTTTTCCTTGGTGATTATGCTAGTCATTTTCATAGGAATATGATAGCAAGTAATAGAAATGATGATCTATGATGGATTTGCATGAGAAATAAGATATTAAGATGCGATATTTGACTTACATGTCTTAGAATGTGTATGGATATATATATATATATGTGTGTGTGTGTGTGTGTGTGTGTGTGTGTGTGTGTGTGTGTGATGTTAACTTGATTTGTATGATGATTTGATCATCTAAGGCTTGATTTGCGGCAAATTGGTACGTTTGATGTGTAGGATCTTAGAGATAATGAATTTGGGATGAAAACCACGATTCTTGATGTTTAAATTTCATTTTTTGAAGAAAATATGTATGTACAAATTTATGGGATTTTTGGAGATTTTTTTGGGTTTCCGCGAATTTCGGTCTAACTCAGGATCGACCGAATCACCGACCGAAAATCACAAAATGGGTCTGAATCTCTGGACCAGCACTAGAAGTTGAGAGGGATAGAAAATGAGGAACTGAGAATTTTGGTCGACCGAACTCATCAATCGTAGCCTGTTAGCTCCCATTTTCGGTGGGCAGCTGGGTCTTTGCCTAGTAAGGTTGGGTATGAAGTTGTTTTAACTTAGGAAAGTGTGTATGTATGTTTGTGCAACAAATGGACTCAATCACCTCTGTTTTGGTTTGTTGTGACCTATTTTGATGTGTTTTAGTCTATGGAACTATGTGGAGTGTGATATATGTGTAAAATGGTTCTGTGTGAGATGCTTGTACTGTGTACATGATTAGTGTGTGGATTTACAAGTGTTTGGCGTGAGGTCCTGTGTAACCAGGTTTATGTTTATAAGTTTTAAGAGTGATCCTAGAAGGTTCACTATGATGTTTCCGAACTCACCAAGGGAGGAGGATTTGGTAATCTATGTGTGTGTGTTCTTCAGAACTCCCAGGAGGGTCTAACATGGTGGTGTTGGTATGAGTCTGTTTAGGGTGATTTCTACAATGGTTTAACATGTCCCCTAAAAGGAAATGTGGTGGTTCTACCATGGGTTAACACGTTCCCTAAAAGGAATGTGGTGGTTTCTATCATGGGATAACTTGTCCCCGGAAAGGAAATGTTATGGTGTTTTTCGACTGTTGGGTACCCAATTTCTGAATGGAAATGTTTAGTTGTGTTGTGGCACATACCATTCATCTCATGAGCATTCTTGTATGTGTTTGCCATTTCATCATCTGTTTGCTAAATGTTTGTCTTCATGTTCAATGATTGTTTACTTTTGATGTGGAATGTTGTTTGGGTAATTGAATGTTATGTGTTGGAGCATGAATAAGATCATGAGGTTATTGATTTATGAGAAAGTGTGTTTTAGCATGATTAAGATCATGAGGTTATTGGTTTATGAGAAAGTGTGTTTCCGCATGATTATAATCATGAGGATGTTGATTTATATGAAAGTTGTGTTTAATATGTTTGTGATTATAAAATGATGGTATGTGGGAAAGTTATGAATTACCATATATATAAATGCGATATTGGTGGTATGTGAGTATTATAAGGATGTGATTAATTATGATTGTGTACTGCTATGAGAATTGTTACAAAGCATGTTCATGAGAATGATTGTAGATATATAAATTATGTGGAATTTCATGAATATGAATGTTATTATATGACTGTGAAAATTATTAGAGTAGTTTCCTTAGATTTACCTATTGAGCCTCCAAAGCTCACCCCAACTTGAAACAGGTTACCATCAAGAGTGATAGTTGGACCTGAAGAGATTGCTTGATGGACATAATAGTTGCTGCTGCGAATTTTATGAACAATGCTACTTTATCTAGTTTTGATTTTATGGATTAGACTTAATGTTTTGACCCTTTTGGGCAACTAGTTGTATTTGAATTTGTATTGTCTTGCAGATTTAGTTTAATTTTACATTCAAGAAGTTTACGGTTTAAATTTTATGAGACTTCTGCTGGTTATTTAGTTATGCTCTGTTAGACCATTAATCGTATGGTTTGGATGATTTGGCCTTATCCAATGTTTGGATCCAAAGGTTTCCCTTGGAGACCCTTGAGATTTTATATCTCGGATTCGGGGACTGACAAATAAGATATATATATAAGTTACTGAGGTTTTATCACGTGATGGATTGGGTACTTATTGCAATCATCTTTAAACAAAGGAGTCATTCTACAACAAATATTCTTCAGATTTACGTTCACCTTCAAGGGAACACCTTTTAGTATGTCAATATATATTCCTTTGAAGGAAACCAAAATAACTACATATATCTCATAAGGCCGAATTATCATAAGTTTCTTTGAGGTTCTAGGTCAAGCAATCAATTTGAGTGACCTTGAAATGAACTTAGTGAAATTCGATATAAATATGTTTCTATCGAAATGCCTTTAAATAAAGTGAAGTAATGAGTCCCATATTGTCAGTAGTTGTTTCTTGAAGATGTCATCCAAAGGTGATATATAGGGATGAGTAAATAAACATGCCTTCGAAGACCCCTCCCATAAGGATTCCTTCAAAGTCAATAAGGTTTTAATTAAGTCTTTTGAGGGAGATAGGCCCTTATCTTGTCCTTCGAAGGGGACAAACCCTTAGTCCTTTGAGGGTGACTAACCCTTAGTCCTTTGTGGGTGACAAACCCTTAGATGAATTGACCATCTCATGGTGGTTAGCTTGATGAATTGACAATCTCATGGTGGATAGCCCCATAACAGATCTACAGTGACCATTCCATCCTTCGAAGAGTTTACTTACTAAAGAAGTTAACCCCAACAGGATAAGAACATTAGAGATTTTTTATCAAGCCTAAAGATCACTAGTACTAATGATGTGGCCCAATAAGATGGTGAACGTCATTTGGAGTTCACACGTGTAAGTTAGTGGGAGTGTAGGTATACTGCTTTATAAATGATTTGGGCTTTCGATCATATCTTATAAACGGGAAATCCCTTGTTAAGATTATGACACGAGTTCAATGTCATTAATCAAACCATCGGACCATCATTAGCCCCCTGTGCACTGGTTTTTATTCTAAATAAAAAAAGAATGAGAGCATACATCAATGGCGGGCATTAAATGATGTATACTTTGGGATGATGTGCATTAAATCCAAAGATAGCAAACATGCCTTATTGCATTAAAAATGGCATGACTGCATCCCATGATCGTATGTGAACTGCCAAAAACATTTGAACTTTTCTTGGAAGGAGGAGAGGTTGCCTTTGTGTATAAATAGAAGCTCTGTAAAAAGATCAGTCTTCTACAAACTTTGAGTTGTCTGAGCTTTCATCTTCTTGTTCTCTCTTCCTTTTCCAAAACTTTTCAAACTTTAAACCAGTATTCTAATGCCTTTCTCAAGTGCTATGACTTCCTTTGCTGCTACAACAACCATTGTCTTTTTCCAGCAGAGGGAAATGGATTACTCGAGCTTTACGAGACACTTCTGGAGAGCATTCAACATCCAAGACTTGGTTGTGTCCTTTGAAAATAAGGAAGTTCCCAATAGCCCTTACAAGGAAGGAAAGGAATCTGCCATAGGCTTTCCTTCCATATTTTCGAACCAACAAGGGTGATTACCCTCTATCTTAGATCGGAATTCGGTCTCATTTCAATCTGTCTGTGGGATGGTTTCGTGGTGTGAACACATGGTGTGAACACATTCCTGGCAACCATGATTACCGTAAGATTTTGGATCCTGTAGGAGTGTTGGAGGCAGTCCAGATATCTGTGGGAGAGTTCCAATGGGACTATGTAAGCTTGAAGACTTTGCTCCTTAGGTGGGCTCCGACGGACCGAGTTTTATGACAGCCTTCAAAGAGATAACCTCGACTTTGGAGAATGTAGAGGTCCTTCAATGCCTCCTTATGCTAAGCGATGTTAATCCTGGCCAAATCTACTTGTCTCTGGGTGAAAAAGGTGTAGTAGACCTTCTGAAGAGGTCTTTTAAGAAGCCCCTCCAAAAATTTATGGTGAAGGCTAAAGGAGAAGGGGAAAGCTTCAAGCATACCTTTGTAGGCTGGCTCAGATAATTCTGGAGAGAATAAGAGTCTGTGAAGACGAACACTGAATCCATTAAAAGGTTTTGGGGTGAAGGCCTGAACAGTCCTGTTCATTTGGATGCTTTCTTAGCCTTCTGGCTATCGAGGTTTGTTCTCAAAGGTTACCTAGTAGATAAGGTAACCGAGCGAGTTTTCCCATTTGCAATAAAGATAGCAAGGGGAATATGGTACCATTCGTCGTTCTGTAGTTGGGGACGCTCTACGAGCACTTGGATTTGTTGTGTGAGGATCTAGCAAGGTCTCGGAACGAGCATATAGTGGGAACCATGGTGGACGCCAACTTCTTGTAGATGTTTATGTGGGAGAGGTATAAGAGGTATGCTCATGTGTCCTTCAAAAATATTGAGAAAAGGTTAGAGGAGATTGACCTTGACACCACTCCACGGGTGATGATATGGTTCCACATTGAGCCCAAAAGTACAATTTCCCTAGCCTCCATGTTGGATTTGGAGGTAGAGTTTGAATTTTGTCCCTACCGCCGAACTTTATTGGAGGATGAGACTCCAGTGAGGGCGAAGAACTGGCCTACTCTAAGGCTTGAAGAGAAAAATTTCCTAGTGGTAGTCCATTATGGCTATCTTATAGGAATAGTTCAGTGTTTGGGTAGCAAGTTCCCACTCTGCAACCCTCATTGGGTGCTCCAACAATTTGGGACGAATTAGACGACATCGGTAAATAATCCAGTGGGATTGGAGAGTCACAATACTTTGAGTGCTATGGTGGGAGGTAGATTTTCTCTGCTCCTAGCCACCATGAGTTGACTGCTAATTGGGAAGCTTGTCTCATCCCTCGCAATAAAGATGGTCAGGTGTCTCTGTCTTAGTCATCCTATTGGGCGGCAAAAGCTTCGTGTCTTCTGTGTTAGTCATGCGACACCCTCTGCAGCCTCTTACCAGATCAAAGGTGAACAACGGTTGAGGACAAAGAGAAATAATCACTTGCCATCAAAAGGCTTTGCTGCCCTCATCTCTTATACCGTCACTGGACATATAATTTATGAGGACGTGTATTTGGAGGAGAAGAGTGCTGGCTTGAAGGAAAAGTCCAAGGAGAAGCTTGAGGAAGAGGAAGAGGAGGAGGATCCTGGCATCCCCTTTTCTTAAATAATGATCTCAAAGGGCAAAAGGAGTCAAGCTTCCGGAGTACCAGTTGTTCCTTCAAAGGAACAATTTCTTTCGGGGGGAAAAGCAAGATGGATGGCACTTCAAAGGTAATAAATATATTTTATTTCCTTCTTACCAACTTTTCTTTTCCTTCAGACAAAGTCTTAAATATTATTACTTTATTTATGAATGTCTTGTAGAAGATGCCACCAAGAACACATGGTAAAGGCCATGGTGACATCACTCCTACAACTAGTAGAGTTGACCTTGTACAGATAAAAGAGCCTCTAGTTCAGCAAAAAGTTTCACCAAAGCTTATTCTTCTACAAAAGAAGGCTTCACCACAACAACCCACAAAGAGCAAGGCTCCTCCTCAGTTCACTAAGAAGCCTATCACTGGAAAGAAGATCTAGCTTTGTTCTATATACATTCTTGTAATGCTTTCTTCTTTTAATTCAAATTTCCTTTTGCAGCTCCCACTTTCATAAAAGAAAGGCAAGAGATGAGGCTTCGAAAATCTCGGTCTGTGCATCCTGCTTCCACGGCAATTTCCTCTGGTAGTGAAGTTGCTGGGAGAAATGAAAGAACAGTTGCAGTGAAGGTTGCAAAGAAGGAAAAAAAATCTTGAAACACTTTCTATGGACATCAACTCCATGGGTAATTTCTCAGCAGAGTTTTCCTCTGTTTTTCAAGATAACTGGCTTCTTATGTTTCGTGCAAGGAGATGGTGAGATCACTTCACCTACTCCTTCGAATATTAGAGAAGGGGCAGGGATTCTTGCAATTAGCACAACAGAAGGAATCAATGACATGAGTTCAGAAGTGACTGATGCAAATAAGGAAGCTAAAGCCACATTGGCGCTTCCATCATCCCCAGTGGAGACTACAATTGTGCAGTTCGAAGTAGTCACTCTATTAGTGGGTGTTATACCAACCGAGCCTCTGCCTTCTTCAGTTCCAACTCCCACAGATACTGTTACGGTTGTGGCATCCATTCCCACTATCGCCGAAGCTACAACTATAACACTTCCCAAGACCGAATCAGCCTCCACTACCAAGAGGAAGAGGCTATCATTTTTTGTACCAATAGTTCAGAAAATGAGGGAGTTATCTCCAGATCAAGTGCCTTCTAACCATTCGAAGTCTAAAGATGATTACTCGGTGGTTGAAGATAGATCTTACTGGATGGACATAATCAAGAAGACATTCGACGAGGTTGCTAATGAATCTTCCATGTTCAACTTCAGACTTCGAAATGTAGGGTATGATGAGTTATGCAGACTCTTGGAGATCATAAGTCGTAAGAATAGCAATAGTGTCATTTTTGGTGATGTGAAGAGTTGGGAGAATGCATTGAAGTCTTTACAAACTAGGGGTTTCCAGCTGGATTGTCTGGAAAATCGCCTTGAAGAACTGAAGGTAGAGGAGAATAAATGCATTAAGATCAAGAAATTCAAAACTGTAATGGATGGACAAAGAGATGAAGTAGACTACAGAAGTCCTTCGATAATCGAGAGGCCAAGATAGATGACTTGGTACACAAAATATTGGAACTCAAAGCCAAACTGAGGAGAAAAACTATAGTGTTGGAGCAAGAGCGGTCATGGCAAGTAGAACTTGTAAAGATGGGATCTGCTCTTATGAACAAGTATGTTAACTTGCCAAAACCTAAAGTCTCAAGGCTTGGAGTTTTCGAAGGAGTTTTTTAAGGCATCACCAAATCCTATCTTACTGATAAATAGCCTTGTAATTTTTTTCATTCTTTAAATTATGTATTATAAGTAGAAGAATAATGTATAGGATAGGTATGTATACTTAATAAAAATATTTCCTCAACCATTTCTCATTTACAATTTTTTCCCTTGCATTTTCCTTAAAATATAGATTCTTGTAGTAGTCTGAGGATTGACCAGACACTACTTCAAATGGTTTTCCCACCGGGGAACAAACTTAGGCTTGATAGTATGAGTTATTTCGTGCCATGTTTCTCGAAGGACAAGTTCACTCACTTGGAAACTTTGGGGGTTTACAGCTCAAGTGAGAATCTGATGATAATGGAAATTACTTTACAACGTTTTCTGCCTTCTTTCATCCAGATTGTCTAACTCATGTGTACGCATAATAGCAAATTCCCCAAAATTCCATTCAACTTCACTTGCATGTAGGATCCTCGCTGAAGATACTTGTAGTTCAACTGGCAGGATAGCTTCTAACCTATATATAAGAGAGAAGGGTGTAGCATTAACAGCTCTGTGCTTAGTCACTCGATATGCCCAAAGAACCGAGGTAGAAATTCATGCCACCAGCTGATCATAAACCAACTTGCTTAGGATTTTGATCAAAGTCTTATTGGATACTTCAACTTGTGCATTCCCTCGAGGATAAGAGGGATTAAACTTGACATGATCAATCCTATAGAAGCTTGTCAGCTCTCAAATTGGCATGTTGAAGAAGGAAGCCCCATTGGCTTAGATGATCCTCTGAGGGATGCTAAATCAAGTGATGATGTTATCTTTGATGAGCTGGGCCACGGATGCCCCATTGGCTCTTCGAAGTTGAACAACTTCAATTCACTATGTAGCCATCAAAATCCAAGTATGTCACCTCCTACTCTTAGGATTAATAAGACCAATCAAATCCATCCCCCAAGTCTAAAAGGGAGATGGAGCAATTACTGATTGCATCCCACGAGAGGCCTTCCAAGGGATATTATCCTAAACTTGGCGTCTAACATATTTCTTCACAAAACTGGCTGTGTCTACTTCCATTGTGGGCAAGTAGTAGCTAAGATCTTGCAAGTTCTAGTGGACTCCACACAATCCTTCATGGACTTCTTGAAGGAAAATGGTAATCTCATCATTGCCTAAATATCATAGAGGAGAATCATTGAAGCTTTTTTGTATAATTCTCATTTCTCTATGCAGAATCTCACAGCTCTTTGCTTAAGCAGGGATGCTTTAGAACGATCTTAAGGTATGGTTCCATCTCTGAGATACTTGATGTAGTGTTCCCTCCAATCAGATTGAATATGTACAGGGAATGCCCCTACTACATCATGTGGTTTTTGACACTTGTGCAAGATAATTGCAGTTTGGCACCGTCAAATGCCATCAAAGGCCAGTAAATACTAGACCTTTGAAGTCTTCTATATAGAGGAACTAAGTCTATAAAACCACAAGTTTCCTGAGGCATATCTTCAAGTCTTTTAACAGCTACCTCCAACCCAAGACATCTGAACAGGGCTCCATTAGCCCCTTTAAAGTAAAGAACTTTACCAAGCTTAGCAAAATTCATCAAACTCTTGAAGGGAGTAATAAGATTGTGACAGGATATATTGTCAAGATCTTGACAAGTTTGATATCTCCATTCCGTTTCTGAAATATGCTTTTCATTACTCTGAGGGAGCTAAGTAAAAGGAGTAGACTTTCAAATGACTTCAAGTGTAGTTGTATTCGGATCCATATGAAGTCTACTTCCCATGTTGGTTAGCGCATCAACATTGTTGTTCTTACTTCTCATTGTGTGAGTTAAAGAATAACTTAAGAACCTTTGAAGGCGAGCTTGTACCATTGTCTTTGTAGGGAACCAAATCAAGTTCTTTAACTGCAACTTTCTCATTAACTTGAAAAATGAATAGACTAGGATCGTCATAAATTTGGATCCTTTGAATCTTCATTCGGTGAGCAAGTGTAAGACCAATGAGCAGGTCTTCGTATTTTGCTATGTTATGTGTGCATGGAAAGTCGAGCTTGAAGGAGAAGGAGAACTGTTGACCATTGGGTGAAATCAATTCGACCCCAGCTCCACCATCTTATGAGTTAGATGATCCATCGAATTTCATCTGTCATTCTACGTCAAAAGCAACAGATATCTCATTCTCGAAGTTATCTTGTTCTCGATAAGTGGGGAGGGCTGCTAGAAGATCAGGTACATATTGACCTTTAATAGCTCGAGGTGTCTGGGCAAACTGTAATAGTCACTTGAAGTGTCCTCCAAAAAATAGGCTAAGATAACAAATACTTCACCGAATCTTCTCGAGTAACTAGGTGAATAGAATGTGAATATAGATAATGCTTCAATCTATTCACAATGTGTACGAGAGCCAAACATGACTTGTCCACCCTTGAGTATTTGGTTTCATCTCCTTGCAATAGTCGATTGATGTAATAAACGAGTCTCTCAACTCCTTGTTCATCTTCCTGGGCAAGTAAGCCACCTATTGCCTAATCTGTGATGGCAAGATACATTTGAAGAGGCTTCCCTTGAATTGGAGCTAACATAGCGTGAGGATGGACAAGCACTTGCTTTATCTTTTTGAAGGCTTCTTGAAGTTCTTCAGTACATCGAAAGTGTGCATCTTTCTTTAACAAGGGCATGCAAGGAGCAATGTAAGCTGAAAGACCAAGGATGAACCTTCGGATGTGAGAGACATATCCAGGAAATGATTTTAACTCCTGAGTTTGAGGAGGACACATATCAATAATTGCCTTAGCTTTTGTAGGATCGAGATCGATGAACAATGAATCCAAGAAATTTCCTTTAAGAAACATCAAAGGCGCATTTTGCTGGATTCGTTGTAAAATTGTACATCAAACATCTCTGAAAAAATTTCTCTAAGATAGTAAGATGATCTTGTTGCTTCTTTGACTTAATACCAAGTCCTCCACATAGTCTTCAACCTCCTTATGGATCATATCATGAAAAATATCAGTCATAACCTTTAGATAAGTAGCACCGGCATTCTTAAGTCCAAATGGCATTACTTTATAATACAAATTTTTAAGAGGAGTTCTGAAAGCAGTTTTCTCAGCATCATGAGAGGTAATGTGGATTTAGTTATAACCAGAGAATCCATTCATGAATGGGAACATCTTATTTGTGGCAGTAGCATCTATAAGGATATCCATCTAGGGAAGAGGAAAATCATCCTTCGGGTAGGCTTAATTCAAATCTCAAAAGTCAACACAACAACGAATATGTCTACTCTTTTTCTTCACAAGGACAATGTTTTCTAAGCAAGAGGGTGTTTAATACACTTGATAAGCTTTCCTGCAGTATCTTCTCAATTTCGATCTTGATTTGTAACTCAATATCTGGTCTGAAGGTTCGAGCAGCTTACTTGATTGAATGTGCTTCGGAAGAGATTTGAAGCTTATGAGTCACAAGTTATGGATCAAGAGTTGGTATCTCTTCATATTTTCAAGCAAAAAAGTTCATGTACTGTTTGAGTAATGGTATGAAGGCTTGCCTTTGTGCAGGATCGAGACTAGCACAGATAATAATAGGTCTTTTATCATTTGGGTCATCTCCAAGATCAACTCCGTCCAACTCTTCTTGAACATCCTTAACACCATCCTGTAGGTGTTCTGGGGCTTCTTCAAGATAGAACTGTGAAGCTTCTATCAACAATGCTTCAAGGAGATGTTATGATGTATCAGCATCTGAAGCCCCCATGTGATTGTCATAATATATAGGGTAGGGATAACCTATCATTCGAACTACCTTCACATTACAAATGCCTTTGAGACATTGATGATAAGAGGGAATGGATCTAGCACGATGGATCTAGGGTTTTCCCAGTAATATGTGAAATGCAACTTTATCATCAATGACATGACATAATATAGGTAACTTGGTGGTTTCAACCTGTATTTCGAGTGTGATGTGTCCAAGTGTCTACTGCCGTTGAGTATCGAATCCCATTATTCGGATTGTCTCAAGAATGATCCTGTCCTTTGAGACTCCAATTGCTTCCAGTATGCAAATTAAAGAGGTCGAAGGTTCACTGAAGATCTATTATCAACAAGGGCCTTCGAATGTCAACACCCTGAAGTAAGGCATGTTATGGTCTTCAGAGGGAGCCATCATATCTTCTTCCGCAAAGGTTATAGCACTTCTGTGGAGTTGGAGAATATAATGAATAGCAAAATTAGCATTATAGCACTCATAGTGGTGTTTTCTGATAAGGGATAATCATGCTCGACTGGCTTCATTGCGCATCTATGGGTTGAATCTCATATCCTCGAAGAACATCTGAAACTTCGTGGTTGTATTCAGAGCACCATTCAACTTAGCATTCGGATTATTCTCAATAACCATAGGAGTAGCAAACATACGCACTACTTCTTTCCCTTTCCCTTTATGCTTTGGAGGGAATCAGTGTGTACTATTGCATCTGGGAGATCAATCTCTCCTAAGGTCATTCTAGCAGGACATAACAATCAAAGTTAGAATGTCTAGTATTTGAAAATTTCTTATCTGCCTCAGAAGGCTCATTTTGAATAGTAGGGAGAACAATATGGTTGGCATTGATCCATTCATCGAGCATGACATCCAACTGGATTAGAGAGCAAGTCATCTTAGGAGGTGGTGTTTGTTTCCCCTTCTTGTCTGTTTTACTCTTCTTCTTCGAAGAAGACTTCTCAAGCTCATCATGTTACTGCACGAACTCGCTTTCTCAGCATTGGGAAGAGAAGCACTCATCCTTTTGGTTGCTTGACATAGCTTGGTGAAGCGATCAATTGTCAGATTTTCAAGTGTACACGATCTGTGAGCAGCATACCATTAATACAAATCTAAAAAACTTCTCCTCGGGCACTATCTCAGTACAAGTAATTAGTATGTCTCTGAACCACTTGACATATGCCACTAGTTCCTCACCTAGCTTTTGTCTTTCGTGACTGAGATCGATAAGGGTAAGCTTTTCTTCAAAGATGAAGAATTTGCGATGGAATAAAGTAATCATCTCTTCCCAGGTCTAAACTGACCCAGGCTCCAATTGGCTATACCAAGTATATGCTCTTCCGGAGAGCGATTTAGAGAATTCGCGAAGGCGAAGTTCCATGTTCCCAACATATGCTCCTAAGGCTTCAATAAAATGAATTACGTGCTCTGACATTCCCAATTTGTCCAGTAAGTTGAGGGAATATGGGGCTTTCATAGTCCTTTGGATAATGTTTATTAATAAGGTCTCCATGATACAAAGGACAAAAATCACTCTTAATCCAGTTAGTATCCTTAACATGAAACTTTTGAAGGAGAACTTCAATGTCAATGATGGTGACAAAGTCAGTTTTAGAAGTAAGAAGTGTTGTTGAAGGAGAATCAACTATAGGAGATATCTTGGGAATAGTTTTAATGGAAATATCTACACCCGATTTAGCTAGCAAAGCCGTTAACAGAGATTGCAGCGTTTGGATGGCTGCAATGATGGTTTTACAGACACTAAAGCATTAACAGCTGGTGTAGACATGGGTTCTTATGGCTGGTGTTGCTCAAGGATCTCCTCCACACTGAGAGCAACATTCGAAGTGGATGGATCAATTGAAAATGACTTGTGGAGTGATAACAAGATACAGGGATATTTTCAAGAAACAATTACAAGCACCCGAACAGTCGCCAATTAATGGTGATGGAGAAATTTTAGTAGATAACAATCTTAGATGCCTTTGATTTAATACAATTACATCAACAAAGATATATTCCAGAAAGTCTATCTCAAGATAGCCTAAATTGTTGAACAGTCATTCTATCGAGAGTGTTTGTTATCAAATATGACATGTGGATAAGACAGAGATGAGCAAAGAGAAAGGAGATCGAGATGTCAAGTATGCCAACAAGAATGCACACCACAGAACAGGGGAACCTAAGTATTTGAAGGACACAAATCTCTCTTTTGCCTCTCATGGAGTTAGATAAGTTATCACTTCATGTGTCTTTCACGTATCTGCGAGTTATACGTGAAGAGGATTGGATCTTTTCACTGTTTTTCTATTGTTCCTATTCGAGGGCATGCTCTGTTATTTATAGAGAAAACAATTCACAATATCCTCTCTTGACTAGGACATGTGTCAATCGGAACCATGTCCAGAGGGATGTTTGGAAATATCTCCATATAGGGATCATATCCAATGTTTATGCGTTATCAACGCACAAATATATATATATATATATATATATATATAATTCTATATCTTATTAGAGGAGGTTTTGCTCATCAAGAATGGTAGGAATAAGAATGGATACGTTGCTTTTGATATACATACATGTTACATGTGTCATTGATCCACAATCTCTTGGATCCTAAGGCACCCATTATAGAGTAGGTTCAACATTCACTTGAAATCAAGTGACTCACCATAATTTCCTTTTGGAAATAACTTTTGCACATTGATCACGCATAAACATTGGTTTTTTTCCCCGTATATTTCCCAACATCCCTCTAGACATGATTCCAATTGACACATGTCCTAGTCAAGAGAGGATATTGTTGATTTTTTTTTCTCTATAAATAGCAGATCATGCCCTCGTATCAAAACAATAGAAAAACAGTTGAACGATCCAATCCTCTTCACGTATAACTCCCAGATACGTGAAAGACACATGAAGTGATAATTTATCTAACTCCTTGAGAGACAAAAGAGAGATTTGTGTCCTTCAAATACTTAGGTCCCCTATTCATTGGTGTGCATTCTTGTTGGCATACTTGACATCTCGATCTCCTTTCTCTTTGCTCATCTCTGTCTTATCCTCATGTCATATTTGTGAAGAAACACTCTTGATAGAACGGTTGTGCCATAGTTCCATTGTTCTTCTCAAATATGACATGTGGATAAGACAGAGATGAGCAAAGGGAAAGGAGATTGAGATGTCAAGTATGCCAACAAGAATGCACACCACAGAACAGGGGAACCTAGTATTTGAAGGACACAAATTTCTCTTTTGTCTCTCAAAGAGTTAGATAAGTTAGCACTTCATGTTTCTTTCACGTATCTACGAGTTATACGTGAAGAGGATTGGATCTTTTCACTGTTTTTCTATTGTTTCTATTCGAGGGCATGCTCAGCTATTTATAGAGAAAAAAATCCACAATATCCTCTCTTGACCAAGACATGTGTTAATTGGAACCATGTCCAGAGGGATGTTTGGAAATACCTTTATACAGGGATCATATCCAATGTTTACGCATGATCAACGCGCAAAAGTTATTTCCAAAAGGAAATTATGGCGAGTCACTTGATGTCAAGTGAATGTTGAACCTGTTCTGTAATGGGTTGCCTTAGGATCGAAGAGATTGCAGATCAATGACACGTGTAACATGTATGAATATCGAAAGCAACATATCCATTCCTATCCCTATATATATATATATATATATATATATATATATATATTGATTGATAACACAATCTATATTCCTTCATAAGAAACCAAAATAACTACATATATCTCATAAGGTGATCAACATATTATTGAATTACCCATATAGATTTCTTAAGTTCCTTTGAGATTCTAGGTCAAACAACCAATTTAAGTGACCTTGAAATGAATTTAATAAAATTAGATATAAATATGTTTCTTTCGAAATGCCTTTAAATAAAGTGCAGTAATAAGTCACATATAATCTGTAGTTGTTTCTTGAATATGTCATCCAATGGTGACATCCGAGGATGAATTAAAAAAATGCCTTTGAAGGCCTCTACCAGAAACATTTCTTTGAACTTAGTACGATCTTAATTAAATCTTTTCAGGGTAACATGCCTATATCTTGTATTTTGACGGTGACTAAACCTTAGACGAACTAACCACCACGTAGTGATTAGCCTGTCAAATTGACCATCTCAAGGTGGTTAACCACATAACAAATCTGTAGTGACATTCCATCCTTCAAAATATTTACTTACTAAAGAAGTTAAACTCTAACAAGATACAGAACGTTGGAGATCTTTATACTGAAGACGTGTTCCAATAAAATGGTGGACACCATTTAGAGTTCACACGCGCAAGTTAGTGAAAGAGAAGATATACTACTTGTAGTGGGTGGTTTTGTGAATAGTCACCAAGAGTAATATTACTAACCAACGAGAACCTAAATCAACGAGTGGTTCTTATCCCGTCTCTAAAAGAACCAAAGAACCAAAAGTGATGGACCGTTGAACACCAGTTGGGTAAGGAAAATAGTAAGCCAAGGCTTAGAACTACGTGAGCACACTTTAAAGCTATGTTTTTCAGGACTCTAATTTTATTTTTCTCCAACCTCCCGAAGAAAGGAAGTGAGCTAGTATTTATAGCTTTTAGAAGAAAGTTAAGTGCAGTTAGAATTCCCAACCACCATTCTGACGGTGATTAAAACGTTCGTCTGGGTAGTACGCATTATGTACCCCAGTCTCTTAGGAGGACCAATCACAAGTAGGTTGGATAATTACAAGTTTGCCACTAAGAAACCATGACACCGCCTATAATCCAAATACAACCAAGTGTTGGCGAGCCTCACGACCCTCATTTCCTTTACATTCTATTTTCCCCCAGATAATGTAGTGAATAGCCTTCAATGTCGTTGAGCATCGCTCTAGACAGAGGTAGTATCGCCTTCAACGTCGTCAAGCATCGACGGAAGTAGTATTGCCTTCAACGTTGTTGAGCATCACTCTAGACGGAGGTTATATCACCTTCAACGTCATCGAGCATCGCTCTAGACGGAGGTAGTATCACCTTTAACACCGACGAGTATCGCTCTAGACAGAGGTAGTATCACCTTCAACGTCATCGAGTATCACTCTAAACGGAGGTAGTATCACCTTCAACGTCGTCGAGTATCACTCTAGACGAACGTAGTATTGCTTTCAACGTCGTCGAGCATCGCTCTAAACAGAGGTAGTATCATCATCGAGCATCGCTCTAGACGGATGTAGTATCGCCTTCAACGTCATTGAGCATCACTCTAGACAGAGGTAGTATCGCCTTTAACTTCATCGAGCACCGCACTAGACGGAGGTAGTATCGCCTTCAACGTCATCGAGCATCGCTCTAGATGGAGGTAGTATCTATTGATATTAGCTTCATTGCATATTCATTGTGTAGTGTTGATCATCCTGTGATTTATGTGATAAACGATCATCATGGTAGCGCACTACCTTCTCCCTATATCTCTGTCTCGATCATACATTCCTTGAACCGATCCCCTAAACTGACCGGGGTTCTTCAATAGGAAGATCCCGAGAGCTCTATCCCTCAGTATTAGTGATGACCTTACCAGGTGTCGGTCATACTCTTGATGCAGGGTGGTTTATTATTGGGCTATCTGCACGTAACATTTCTCATATCTACATTTCAATCCCCCTAACCACGAAGATTATCCTTAAGCTATTGTCGTGGTCATGATAATATGATATTCATCATCTATATATATTATTTGCTGTTAGAAACAATCCCACAAGATTGGGTCCTGCTTTTAATCCCGCCATTTTGTTTTTTAGATTTTGGGCTTTGGTACATATTCCAGTCCCCACGAGACTTGGTAATATTAAATCATAATGGTAGTGCCTGGCGCCACCTCATCCACAGGATGAGGGCTGCCTTTGGCGCCCCCTTTGTTCCTGGGGTCTGGTACGAGTACTATCAGTTTGACAGAATTGATACGGTAGTATTAGTTTGATAGGACTAATACCCGTAGTATCAGTTTGATGGGACTAATACCAGTAGTTTCAGTTTAATAGGAATGATACCTAGTCCAACAAGACTAGTAATATTTTTTTTGCATTGCCTTAGGCGCGCGCCTACGCAGTGACATCATGTTGACGTCATTTTTTTTATTCACCCACAAGCGAGGGCTGCCTTTGAATCCCCTTGCTCCCGGGGTCTAGCGCCAGTACTATTAGTTTGACAGGACTGATACGGTAGTATCAATTTGACAGGACTGATACCAGTAGTATCAGTTTAATAGGACTGATACCAGTAGTATCAGTTTGATGGGACTGATACCAGTAGTATCAGTTTGACAGGAATGATACCTAGTCCAACAGGACTGGTAATAATTTTTTTCTATTAATCCGCAAACAGGGGCTGCATTTGATTTTTCTTGCTAGTACATATTTCGTTATGAGCATATCTTTTGCTTATGTGAAGTAATGGTTTTATCTTTTGCAAGTAAGTCCCTTAGGTGTCAATGTCTTCCCACTCCTGGTGTTGGGGACACTATTGTTGACACTCCCTTTGTGAGGGAGGAGACTCCTAGTGCTTCCCTAATATCTTTGAGGAAGAAATTGTTCAAATGACAAAAGAGAGTGAGTAATCCTCGCTCTTCCTTAGTGTTGATTCCTCATAAACAAATGAGGGTGCCTGATCCGATTGTGGATGTACCCCTGGGATCCTCGATCCCTGATGAGGAAGGTGTTCGTGCGGTCGATGCCTCTAGTGAGAGTGATCATTCTCTAATTCTATTGATGATAGACTCTTGGATCTGGGAAGTGCGGATGCTTATCCTGATCCACTCCTTCCTCCTATTGAAGCGAACAGTTGCTTTATGTTCGTAAAGATCATCATTCCTGTTGCCTACGGTTCTACTCTACGGAGGATTATTGATTGTTATGGCGATCCCGGTACTGAGATATCTTTTTCCAATCCTCGTCTTCAAGCCTTGTTCTACTCAGCCGTATGTTCACTGGTTGGAAGTCAGCAAAAGACACAACTATCTGTTCTTACTATGAAAGATTTTAATGACATGCGGAATGAGCTAAATGATCCCTTAGTTGTCGGAATGAAGCTAGATTGGTTAACAGCGCACCTGGACGCCATTGAGGAAGCCTTAGAGCACCTTACTTGTTATCGAGAGTTGAGGGTTTCTCCTACCACCCATCGAGACTAAAAGTCCCGCGTAGCTAGTCATGAGGCTAAGATCGAGGCATTGGGCACCCAGCTGTTAGGAGAGGAAGAAGAACTATCTGTTGTTCAATCCAAATTGGCAGATAGTGATGGTAGACTTTCTGCTATACGTTCTTGGCTTAAGAACAACAAGTTCAGTCATGGTCCTTTTCTAGCGGACCTTCTAGAGGCCAACAGCATCGGATTGATGTAGATTGCTAGGTAGCAGCATGGATATCTATATTGTCAGTTTTCTTTTTTTTTTTTTTAGTATTTGACATTATGCATGTAGTTAGAAACTCATATTGATAATGAAAGAACGTTCTCTTATTCATGAATTATCCCTATGGATCTAAGCACAATGATGGAATTATCCCTATGAACTCAAACATAACACAAAATGAAATAACCTAATTTTGTAAAGGATACTGTGTTTACTCCTAGCTAGAGTAATTGCCGTAGTAAAGTTTGATCCACTTGGCATTGATCGGATCACTAAGGGGTGTCCCATCCATCTAGCTCAGCATGTAGTACCTGCTTGTGGCAACTTCCTTTATAATATAGGGACCTTTCCATTTAGGAGCAAACTTGGGGGCCGACAAATCAGCGCGCACATGGGTGGCTGCCCTTAGTACTTTGTCTCCTTGTTTGAATTCATGACTGCGGACCATCTTGTTATACGCCCTTGAGATACGCGTGCAGTATGCAGCTACTTTCTCTTCTGCATTACTCCTTTCGTCTACTAGGTCGAGGTCTCGGACTCGTCCGCTGACCTCGTCAATATCATCGTCTTCTTGGGCTGCTGCCAAGGCTATGCGTGCAAATGGTACTTTGATTTCTATAGGCAAGACCACGTCACTACCATAAACCAATGCAAATAGAGAATCCTGGGTGGCAATTCTCTTTGAGATGCGGTATGCCCATAGTGCTAAATTTTCTCGTGCCATTTACCTCCTTGATCATGTAACATGCGGCTCAGAATTGTGACCAAGGTCTTATTAGTAGCTTCAGCCCGTCCATTCCCTTTTGGGTAGTAGGGAGTTGACTTGATTTGCTTGATGTTGTAGTGCTCTGTCAACAGTCTAACATCCTTGTTAACAAACGGAGTCCCATTGTTAGATATTATCCTTTGGGGAATTCCAAACCTGCAAATGATATAATCTTGTATGAAATTGCTAACTGTTGCTCCTGTGGCTCGTCTCATAAGGTTAACCTCCACCCACTTGGTGTAGTATTTCGTAGCCGTAAGTATCCACATGTGACCACCCGAGTTGGGACTAATGGGTCCTACTAGATCCAGGCCCCATGAATGAAAGGGCCAAGGACCGAAAATATGTTGTAGCTCAATGTGCGGAACATGGATCTTCTGACCGAAGATTTGGCACTGATAGCAATGTCTTACATACTCATGTACGCCTTTTTGTATTGTGGGCCAGTAGTAACCTATTTGCAACAGTTGGTCCAACAAGCGATGATAATCTTGGTGGGCACCGCAGTCTCCCGAGTGTATTTCCTGCATCACATCCTCAGCCTCCTTCTTGGCCAGACATTTAGTAGCCTTCCCGTCCAACTCCGATGGTATAGGAGGTCCCCTACCAAGAAAAACCTCCTAGCACGTCTATTGAGTTTGGCATCTTCGGTAGCACTATCAAGAAGCCTGCCCAATGATAGATAGTCGATATAAAGTTGCCTCCAATCTTCGCTGGCCTCTGTGATGACCAAACAACCATCATGGTTGTACTCACTACTACATCTTGGGCAACTTTGTTGCAGCTCATTGGCCTCATTCATCATCATGGGTCAGTAATAACCAACTCTCTGTAGCCTTTGGTATAAGGCTTCAACATCCTTCTGTGAGCATTGCTAGTTGTGCATGGCGTGTAGTTGCTGTGTGGCCTCCTCCAGACCAAGGCATTGACTTAGCATGCAAGTTGTTGCCATATGATAGAGCTCTCCTCTCAAGTTCACATAGTGTCACAACCCGAACAGGAAATTCCCGATTACGTAGGTTTTCCAGTCCAAGTGTAACCTTCACCCAGTATTTCTACGGGAGTGGCTACCCAAAATGAATCATAAGCGGAAGTCCTGAGCAGTTCTAGTAAGATATAAGTAACT
>JAUPMG010287542.1:0-17822 GCA_031762675.1 Pachysandra terminalis | reverse complement strand
CCCAACCAAAATATAGGATTAATCTGTAATTAATAAAGTATAGGTGCTAGGGTGTAATTAATGTAGGGATTTATTTGTTATTAATTAAAAATATAGAGATTAATTTAAAATTTTAGTAAGTGATTGGTGGGTTGCACTAAAAGAAACTAAAGTGCTTCACACGCAATCATAACTCTTTAAATTATAATGTGTGGCTAGGAACTTGTAGGAACTTTTAAAGTTAATCTTAGGGTTGGTTTTTAATCATAACTGAAGTAGGATTCCAGTTAAATAAAGATATCAATCCTAGACTAATTAGAAATCAGATTAGATAATAAATAAGTCTACTATAACTAGGATTAATGGGAGTTATAACCTAATTAGGATTCTACTTTTAATTAAGACTAGGATAATGATCAAGGACTGAGATTTCGTAGGAACATCTAATCTACATTAAACGTCTAGGATTAATTAGAGAATTAAGAACTACTCATAATCCAATAGGGAACTAGATTAGAAAAGGTAATCCAAATATGACTAGGATTCCTAAAATCAATGGTTAGGATTAAAAGGAAGAGACTTTAAATCTAATTAGGATTAAGATAGGATAAAAGCAATGATTAATTCGCATTAGAACTTGGACACTTTAATTTAAAGGCTAGATTTAACTAATCTAAATCTAAGGGCTATAGATCAACACATAATCCTAGACTAAGAACAACACTTAAACGAAAACTATATAAACAATAGTAGGGACGTGTGGATCATATTCTAAGAGAGGAGAGAGAGAGAAGTCGAATTGTTGGAGCTGGAGCTAAGGAAGAATATCAAGTTCAGAACTTTAATTGAGTTGAAGAAGAAGAAGATCCGACGAGCTATAGCAAGGTAAGTAATTCAATTAGTCTTTATTTTTTTATTTGGATTTAGGTGAGATGCCATATTCATTGAATATGACATAGCACGTTAAATTCAAAGTGAAGAACAAGTGGTTTTCACTAAAACTTAAGATTTTAATGCATGATCATCCTATCAAAGGTAAGTTATTGTTTTGGTTAATATTTTGATTGGGTTTATTTCAAAATTTGATTTCATTATGAGTGTTAGTTGATGATTTTTGCTAAAAACAACTAAAACTAAAAAATTCTTTGTAGTTTCTGGGCAAATCGGGAGACTACCGGTGTGCCAGTTAGTCTACCGGTTCACCCAGGGGGCATCCAGCATACCAACCAGTTTACCGGTTAGCCTGCTGGATTCTCTCACCTGATTTTGAGGTTCTATCTAGCCTGTCGGTGGCCAACCGGTGTGCCAGTTAGTCTACTGGTGGCTTAATTGTCTGTATGTATTAAATTTGGCTTCTGTTTAGACTGTTGGTGGCCAACCGCTGTACCGGTTAGCCTACCAGTCAGTCACAAGACCTTGTGTATGAAATTGATTTTCTGCCTAGACTGCCAGTGGACAGTCCTTGCTTGTTTAATTGTTGAGTGTTATAGTTTGAATTGGATTCCTGATTACTTGTAATTAATTATATGTTGATTATGATGATTTTAGGACTTGTTTGAATGGTTAATATGACTGACGTATATTTGTATATGTTTCATCTTATATTATACATGAATTAACTTGATTTGAATACCATGAGGCATATACCATGTTTTATACATTCAAGATGATTATTTAGAGATATTTCACAATTGTACACATAATTGTATGATTAGTTATTGTGCACAATCACTACACATGTACAACATAACCTGATTGCATTAATGACTATATTTCTGGTCATATGCTTGACTTTACCATCAGATCTTCACATATGTTGAAGGTTATGATTTGACTGAGTGTTATTATGATTTGGACATCATGATATGGTGAGGAAGTCCTGGGTGGACTATTTGATAGTATTACATGTGTTGAGGGACTGATCATCCCAATAGACCAATTTATTCATGGTGAGTGTGATAATCCCAATATACCAATTAATTGAGTGAAATTTCGTTGGCATTCGGTTAGTGTATGGCTCACTAAGGTTTTAATCACATTTGTGATCCCTTGGTAATATTCTCGTGACCGAAAATAACAGAGGCGATTGTGACCACTAGGTCCTAGCTCCTAGAAACTATGATGCGCACATAGAATATCTTACTTGAGCTTACCTATATAGGGGGGATGGTTCATTATGACATTCTGCTCAGTAATTGATTGGTCTAGTGTGGGGCATACAATATTCAAATTCTGAACAACATGCATGATTGCACAGCATGTGATTTTGCATGAATCACACTTGGTGATCACCCCTTTCATTGTTGCATGAGCATGCATTGCATTCATTAATAATTGAACCAGCATTCATATTGCATTGCATTCACATTATATAATCATGTTATATTTCATTAATTGCATATTATTGTTGTTTAGTCTATGTTATATCATTGGAGAGTGGCTTTGACCCTATTCCAACTTAAATACGGTTTATTGTTTTATTTACTGAGCTAAGTGTAGCTGACGCCTTTGAGAAACAATTCTAGGTAATTTAGATTGAGGATTTAACTATAATTGAGAACAAGATAAGGAACACATTTATAATGAGATGACTGGATTGGTTAAATGTGTAGAGTGATTTTTACATAGAATTCTGTAATATGATTTATTAATTTCTTAGATTAAATATTATGTATAGGGATAGGATTTGATTTAAGCATGAGAATAGGTTATATTTTTATTTTTTTCTGCTATGATTTAATTAATTGTTTTGGATGTAATAGACTTAGTAGTTTTGATTATTTTCAGTAAAGGTAATTTATTTAAGGTTTATTAAATTTGTATGCTTTGGCTCTATATTGATTACAACTCTCGATTTAGATTGGGGTGTGAGTTATATTTCGAATATAAGGGGTTCCACATGAATTTCCTTAAATTTGGAATGTGATAGTCCCGAAATTATTTTTGTTTGATTGAGAAGCTGGAATGAGGGACACTTAACCGGTTACATGAGTTTAGTCCATCTTACACCATTTCATCTTGCATTCTTTGGTTGAGCATGTCATTGTAGATCATCTGATTATCATCAAATCATGCATACCATTTACATTCCAATAATGCATTGTGTTAGATTCAGATATACTATTGTTGTTACTCAAAGTTGAATCATGTTTTATTTACTTACGATATCTTTTGAGGACGGATGACAAATACGATCTTACTGGGCATTCGAAGCTCACGTAACTTTTTATGTTGCAGGTAAGGAAGAATGGGAACCGACGGGAACTCAATGCTGCTCCATCTCAAAACAGCTTCTGGTCCCTAGATAGTGACAATGGAGTCTATTGGTAACAACTTGTATTATGATGGGTGGTTGTAAGTTATTGTATTTTTGCTTTTATTTATTTGTGATTTGATATGGCAATCTAAAGTCCAGTATAGGATCCCGAAGGTTACGTCTCAAGATCAGAGCCTCCCACCTGGGGATTTGTGCTACTAGTTTTTCACACATCCCAAACTAGTTCAGGTCTGTGGGACCTACACAGGTTTGGAATGCAACTCTCACCCCATACACCTATGGAAGTGGCAACCAATATAGAACATAAGCGAAAGTTATTTATAACAATTCTAATAAAAAAATAAGTTAATAATTACAATGTTCTTAAATATTACAAATCTTGTAAATAAACTAACTAAATCAATTACGTCAATTTATCTCTAATATTCTATCTTTACATCCCTTTTCCCATAGCTCTCGTTTGTGATCTATCTTCCATTAATTACTTGAAAAACATAATAAAATATCCGTAAGCCAAAGCTCATGTGAGCAGACATTTAGAGCAAGGTATTTACTCAACACCTAATGCTACTACAAAAAATATATATATATATTATAATATAATGATGATAAAACTAGAAATAATGATGATAATGATAAAAACAGCAACAATGTTCTCTCACCAAATCTCACCTTGGTCTGTATCATAAGGATAACAAATGGTCATATTTTCATACTATATCGCTGAGAATCATATCAAGTGTATCATACACATGATACCATCAATAATGTCAACAAACACATGATAATGAAGTATGCATGAATTTCGGTATTCGAATGGTTCAAGTCTCACACTAGACCAATAAATTGCATTGAGCAAGAGGTCTTAGCGAACCATCCCCCCATACAGGGACATTCTCAATGCAAGATATTCTATGTGCGCATCATAGTTCTAAGGGGCTTCCACCTAGAGGGCACAATTCCACCACTTATTTGCTGTTAAGGGCATAAATAAATCCAAAGCGTCAAAAATATGAACTAACCTCAGTGAGAAGTGAATTACCCGAATACCAAAGGGTTGACTCTTATGATTCAGATTGAGACCCCCCTACAGGGCCTATCCCAAATCCTTTCATCTTACCACAAGTATTTTGAGTCCCATACCTCTCACCTTGAGCGAAAACAAATAATAATAAGTCTCTCATTGGACTAAATAATGGTATAATTTGCCTTGAGTCTAGGCAGTATACTTAATAATAGGTTATTGGTCAAAGAGTCTTCTCGGCTAGGATTTTATATGCAACACATGAATTCAGGTTCATTTATTAATGTAGTTCACACACATTGATAACACAGCACATATATTCAAATCAGCATGGACATGAGCACAATCTCATAATACTCAGTTACTAGATCAAACATAAGAATAGATATATATATATATGCACAAACTGATATGGTAATGGAGGTATATATATTATAGGTACATATTATATGTCATATGGAATTAACTTAGGATATTCACATAACAAGAGTCTCAATACAATTCAATATTATTAACAAATAACAAACATGGGTCTCACAACCATTCATAAGGTCTTTCAATAATGCCGACACACACTAAATTCATATTATTAGGTTTACAAGGAATTCATGTCATATGGAAGGTTTAGAGGTTTGATTATAGGGTATAGAAGGTCAAAATATAGGTTAGGGTGTAATCAAAGGTCCTTAGGGCCTTATTTTAATTGTTTAGGTTTACTGTGACCAACCGGCAGGTCAGGTCACAAGGTATCGATAGGGTCCCGGTACACCGGTTAGGCTAGGGTGTCAAATATGCAATGGGGTTTGCTCGGTAGGGTCCCGGCAAGGTGTCGGTACACCGGTAGGGTTAGGAAACTCTATCGGTAGGCACCGGTATGCTAGGCAGAAGCCTGCCTGTGCCCAGATCTCTCAGAGTGTCCACTGTCAGGCTAACCGGTACACCGATTGGTCTGCCGGTTCAGGAAGAAAGGGTTTCTAGTCATGATATTTTCAGGGTTTGTTTATCTAAACGTCCTAGGGCTTCGTGCATGGTTAATTGGTCAATTTAATGATCATATAAATTCAGATATTAACAATCTTAATAAATTCTTGTTTCTTGGTCTGTCTATAGTCATAACATGAACAGCATAAATTATTGTTATTAAACACATGTGATCTTTCTGGGTTTTATTAGTATGATCGTGGGGAATGGTTATACATGCAAGAAAGAAAGGAATTCCCCATGATATGACATTAGATGAGAAGCAAATACGAGAGACACTAAAGGAAAACTCACCTTGTTTCTGTAGGATTTACTACCATTGTTGATTCTTCTCATGTTCTACTTTTTTGATCCTCTAACCTTCTCCTAGGGATTCCCTCAAAATTTGATGTGTTTCTAATCTCTAAATCCCTTAATTAATCTTGTTTTATAAGTTTTAGGTGTTAAGAGTTGTATTAGGATTAGTAGTTGGTGTTTGTCTATTAGTCTAAAGTCTTATTCCTTAAGTATCATGATCAAATTATCACAAAAATTACTTATTAAATAGTCTAATTGGGCCTTAGTTTAATTGGGCTTTAGTCTTATTGGGCTTTACTTATGTTCAGCCTAATTAATTATTAGAGTTAGGTCTTGTTTGGTTAATCCTAATTTAATCCATTCACCCAGTTTTCTGTTTAAGCTATAATTCGTCATCAATGTCTTTAGTTTGTTTATTAAAGTTTATAATCCTAATTATATTCATTTTATTAATAACCTTAGGTTAGTTTTCTAAGTGAGGAATGTTTTAATTACCATTTTACCCTTTGTATTAAAGTTCCTTTTAATCTAGATTTTGCATGTCTTTACTGTTTTGGGGAGTGACAGTATTCATCCATAGGGGTTGCCAAGTTGAGATTCTTAAAGTCAATGCATACCCTGATTTTGCTATACCTTTTCATGACTGGCACTACATTCGAGACACATTTCGCATAACGGATTGGTCGAAGAATCCTACTTTGAGCAATCTTTCAATTTCTTCTTTTATTTTTTTGTTATTTCAGCCGTCATTCTCCTAGCTGGCTGTTTATGAGGTCTATAACCTGTTGTCAAGGGTAACCGATGCTCAACAAGTCTTCGGTCTAAACCAGGTAATTCATGATAGTTCCAAGCAAAACAATCTTGGAATTCAGTAAGTAACTCTATCAACTGATGTTTACATTGCTCAAGGACTACTTACATAAACTGGTCATTGATCGGCTATACTACCTAACTCTATTTCTATTAAAGGGTCTTGTACTTCGGCCTGCAGATCGTCCATCTTCCCAGGAGCTGATTCAATGTCTTGCATGGATAGCCCTTCAGCTTTATCCATTTCATCTACCATGATACATTCGGTTGAGCCAACCGAAACTTCCTCATCTAGTTTCCTTTCATTCATGTATGGCTTTAGTCGCAACATAGTCTGGCTCTCCTCAGTGCTGACTTATTCATCCGAAAAATTGCCACTCATCAATGGCGACTGCTCCGAGGTATCGGTGCTTTGGAACTGTGCTAAAAGTTGATCTAATAACAACCCATCGTATTCCTCCATGAAAGTAAGCTCTGAAGACGTTTCGTTCTAGTCTTGGATTGCTAATGGCTTTTCTTTATCTGGAGCGATTATTTGGGTCTTATTATTTGCCTAAGGGTCCCTTGCAACCACCATTCCTCTTTCCTCCCTCTGTTTGACCGATATTTCTCTTATGGCTACTTGCTCTCTTGCCAGTGCCTCTTCTAGGTTCGAGTCATCTCGTACCCTGATCGGTCGAACTTTGGGTCAATCAACCGAGTCCATCTATCATTTCTACCCCTCGAAGGTTTGATTATCCTCGGATTGGCGTGTACGAACGATTATCTCTACTTGGGTACCACCTTTCGAGAAGCTCCTAGTGATAGTTTGGCCTATATTGTTGAGGTGGCGGCCGCCATGACTGGCGATAACTACTTCCTGCGTGCCTGACTTGTCTTCTCATTGTAGACACCCCCAATTTGCACGAAATAATTACTTTTTTTTTTATCTTTGCACCTTCTGGAGGCTTGAGCTTGGCACCTTGGCAATCTTATCACCATTCTCGATCCTAGGCCCACTTGAGCCAAAATTCTCACTAAAATCCCCAAAATACCCTCAGTGGACCCCGTGCGCTTTGTCATTCCCCAAATTTCATTTCTAGCTATATAGATGAATTCTAGATGGAAAATGTGTTCCAACGGGTATACAATCATCTAATTCCGAGATCATATAAGAAAATTAACGCTTTGCCCCTGATATCATTTTTGGTCAAATTTAGGATTTTGGGACGTCAAAAAAATATTCTGTCTCCAGATTTGATCTTTTCATGCGAAATTCTTCCAATGGTTGTAATTTGGTCAAAATCTGAGATTGGTGGTGAGAGGGGTATTTTAGGTATTTGGTAAATATTTTTAAAAGGGTTTCAAATGATTGTATACCTGTTGGAACGCATTTTTTGCACGGAAAACAACACAATCAGTAATTGAATGAGTCTGTGACCCATGCCACTTACAATATTCTCCCTTTTTCATTTCATCGGTTGAAGGCACTTCATGCCCTTCAGGTAGCCTAATGAAGTTGCCTCTTAGGAGATGATCAAAGATTTCATCAGCCTTTGATATGTTAAAGGAAAATTTCCTCTCTTTTCAGGGAAACTCTTCTTTCCTTCTGTTTGTGTATTGGCAAGCTTTTTCTTCAAAGCAGTACAAGAAAAGGGTTTATTGGCTATTAGTTCGGCCAAAACTAACTAGTAATTGGGATCTTGAAAGTAAGTCCCAATGGTGGCCGTTTTTCTTTGATTTTCTTCCTGCAAAATCCGTTCATACTTGGCTACTTTGGTTGATAATTCGAACAAATCTTCGAATTCCATTTCTTCGAACTTCTTTTGAAGTTCAATATCCAAACCATCCTGGGCCAATTTTATGAATTCCGTCTCGGGAAGAACTATCCTACATCTATTCCTTACCCTCTTAAATCTCCCTATGTATATATCTGTTGTTTCATCGGGCAATTGCCATGAACGGGCCAAATTGACCATAACCATTTCAAGTACAGTTCGATAAAACAGGGTTTGGAATTTTTCTTCCATTTCTGCCCAATGTTGGACAGAATTCGGTGGCATAGTTATGTACCAAGTAAATTCCTGGCCGATTAAGGAGTTCCTGAACAGCCTTAGTCTGTGATAATCACTTGGTGATAATTCCCCACATTGAATCATGAATCGGCCTACATGTTCGATGGTTGATTGACCATCTTCTCCTGAGAAAAGTGAAAAATCAGGGATTCTATATTCCCTGAGAAACTCATATCTGAGGTCTACTCAATTAGGATATGGTTTGCGGTTATGACGGTCTAGACAACCGTCGGGTTGGCATGTTAGCCACCGCCTCTTGAACCCAGTGATACAACTGGTCTCTTTCCATTTCTCTAACCAGTCCGGGTGCCTGTGTTTTGATGTTCAGTATCCCTTGGTTGGTCCGTCCTAGACCGTTACGGCCGAGTGACTCATTCTAGTCGTTTACTGGTCTAACCAGCCTTCGAGGATTAGGCCTGGCTTGTGATTGTTCAACGCGATTAAATATTCCATTCCCACTAACATTCCTTCTGGCCGAGTTTTCACTCTCTCCGGCCGAATTGTGTTCACGCCTAATCAAGGATTCCATCTCAAAAGGCATTCTAGTGAACCCTTTCTGCAATGGTTACATAAGTACATCCTCGATCTGCGCCTATCCTTATTAAGGTATGGTTTATGGCTTCTAGAGCCATCAGAACGCTATTATTAAATGAAGTGGATGGTGATCCTACCTCTGTACTTGGGATAGCCTGGCCTAGTGTTTCAACCAACACGATATTACTCTCTAGTGCTTCCTCTTTGACAATATCCATAATAGGTAACACTCCTTCACGGTCATCATTGCCCAACTGTCCACCTGTTCTAGTTTTGGGTGCCATTTAGATTCACTAGATGTGTCCTACCGAGCGTGCAAAAAGATGTTGGGGAAAAAACCAAACCTCCTCTCTTTCCGGTCATTTGTTGGTTTCATGCGGTCGTAAGGGCGAAGGGGTGTGGGCGTGCCAAAACTTTTACAAGTCACCTGAAGAAAGGTAGTGATAATCAAACTGTGTAAGTTAGTTTTTAATGCAAACCGGTCGATGTGTGACCGATTTTCAGTCAGACGACTGTATGGTTCCCAATCTCAAAGGGTCAGTTGCTGAACCAGAAATACTGATTTTACGCGTTAATAGCACTTTCACATAAGATAACTAGAACATAAGTTAACATGCAACAAGAAGGTAAACCTTCTAACTGGAAAGACACAAAGTAATATGAACAAAAATGTACAAAATCTCCGGCGGCTCCTTGGGCTCTGATTGTGGGAACGCGACTAGCTCACAAGTGCACATATCAGTATGCAAGGGACTATCGAGAGGGGCCTGTAAATATCCTGATTGGGATTCCTTCGTTACCAACTAGTGGGATCTTCTGAGAGAAACTTAGTTCAATGTAAGAAGTAGGGGCAGCAGAATCCTTGCAGAAACAAAGAGCTAACTAATGATTGCTGAGGATTAGTGACTAAGCTATGTGTAGCTTTCGAGTTGATTTGCTATGGAGCCCTTTCTTCCTCTTTGCCGATTCCTTCTTATAACCATCAATTGCAACCGTTTGACGGTTTATGGATGATGGATTGCTACCTTTCTTCTTTTACTGACACTTGGCCCACTAATAGAAATTCCGTTTCCTTGCTGTTGGGCTATTATTCTGCCTTTTACCAGTCTAGGCCCAGCACTAATCCTCCGGCCTTAGCTTGATCAGGCCCAGATTGAGTTGGCATTTCCCGCGGTCCGGTCTGGCCTTGGCAGTCTGGATTCGACCGAAATAGTAGATTGTAGATCTTCTTATTTACAAGATTCAGTACATTGTAGATTGTACAAGATTCAGTACAGGTAAACCAAAAGAAGCAGGAAAAAAAAAAAACAAAAGATGTAAAATATCGACACATCAGATATTACCAAAAGAAAAAAGACACATCAGAAGCAAAAAAAATAGATCATACGTCACTCCTTCAAGCTGTAGAGTGTAGAGCTTATTTACAAGATTCAGTACCCTGTAGATTGTACAAGATTCAGTTACCTGCAAAAGAAGAAAGAAAAAAAATATGAAAATAGAGAATGACGATGCAAACACCGTGTCATCACCTTCTCATATCGACACATCAGATGCAAGATGTCTTATAAAGAAGAAGAGAGCTTACACTAGCAAAACAGATGACATATATGCTTTTGTTTTATCTCAAGAAAGAAAAAAATTCTTTATAGCTCAAAGTGTTAAAAAAATAAAATAAAATTAGAGAAGGTGGTGATAAAGAGTTTTTCAAGAACAAAATGGGGATGAAAAGTCCGTCCAATAGAGTGATATGAATGTTCTCTTTCTATTTAACTATTGATAGATTAATAAAACTTTAAAAATAATATTTTTACCCTAAACATTAAAGTAGTTCATACTATATTGTACAAAGCACTAACTACATACATTTATTAAATACTAAAAGGTCCAAACACTTATCCCCAAGCGAGTCAAACAAAGCACAAGAGGGACAAACACAGTCTTAAAAAAAATGTGTTATTTCACAACTCGTCTATACTACGCCGAGTTCGAAGGAATCTCATCCAAGTTAATGAAACGGGAACCACGTGAGGGAAGGAGGCATCACGCGACTCCATGAATTGTGCCCACGTGATTCGTGCTTTACTTTGTATGTTTTCCTTGTATTATTGATCGTCACATATCAGTACACGTGGTAACATCAGAACCACAACAAGGAGCTGCCAATCGTCTTGGCTTTTCTTTGTCATTTCCAATCGTACGGATTCTGCAGTCTAGCCCACATTGTTACGTGATTGCTATCCAATCGGGTTCCTCCTTAATAATCTAACGTCTGAAGGATTGCTCACGAGGATTCTTTCACTTGATTGGCAAAGAATGTAGGCCCCCGTGTTCCGGAGTAACGATCCTGGGTCTACTACGTCCATGGCCTATTAGGTGGCGATTCAAGAATCTTTTTGTTTGAACTCATCTTGTTTTGCTAATATATATATATATATATATATATATAGATATATATATTTCATGTCTCAAGTCAAGAGTCAAGACACTTCTCGTTATTGTGTTTACTTTTTGATCGGACCGCTTGCCATAAATAGTGGTTGACCAATTTTGTTGTGAGGTAGGACATAAGCTCTCAATAATTCGAAATCTTCCACACATACAAGTCAAAACAAAGAAATACTTGATTGATATATTTGGAATTCAGTGGAAAAAGATGTCAAGCTTATCTTGGTATTCCGATTGTTTGGCATATACCATTTGATCAAAAAATAACTTCTTTTTTTTTTATGGCATGAAAATGTCTAAGGAATGCTATCACAACGGGTGATGTTCTTGCTAATCGGATGGGAGGTGCGTGTAAGGATGCCACAAAGCAAATCGAGGAATGAAACACAATAAATTCAACGGACATGGAGGAGAACTACGTCAGATGGACATGATCTTGGGGACGTTATGTTAACGTCAGCTTTGACGGGACATCACGTGTTAACCCCGGGACTGTAGGTGCCGGTGCTATTTGTAGGGATGAAGATAGCAATTTCTTTATGGGTTGCAATTAACATCGGAAAGATGGAATTAATTGCGGTAGAAATCACCGGTTGCTTGGAAGGCCTCAATTTGGCTTTATCAAAAAGGTTTCCGTAACATTATTATTGAAGGTGACTGAAAATATATTATATCTAACTTGTCAAAAAGTGAAACTGGTTCATGGAAGATTGAAAGCTTCATACAAGAAGTTCGTGGCATCATTAGTAGGTTCTCGAAAGTTCAATTTAACCACATTTTCCATGAAAACAATTCATCAGTAAATGCTTTGGAAAATCATGCCATTGATGTTGTTTCTTGGGGACGGGATCCGCTGTGGGGTAATTCCTTGTGTGGTTGTTGTGGGGTAGAGACAGTCCCATAGGTGAAAATACCATTTCACCCCTCATGGTGGGGCCTGCAGGGTGAAATGGTATTTTAACCCCATGGGGATATCTCTACCCCATAGCAACCCCAAGGGATTACCCCACAGCAAATTCGCTCCCTGTTTTTTTGATGCTGGTTAGTTATTCCACCAGATTTTTTGGTACCTTTTAGAATGGAAGATCAAATAGGTAGAACGGAAGATCGAATAGGTAGAACGGGTAACTCTGAATTACATTCTGATTTAGTAACTCTCGAGAAAAAGGACAGAAGTCTGGAAGAGACCGAAGGGGGGACCGAGGAGGTTCGGCCCACTTGGGCATCGACCAAACATTGGGGCTAAAGCCCAATAGGAGTGGTCTTTTGTCGGGAGCTGTACTTTGGCCTTGTGATGCTGTGTATGGTGTTAGTTTTTCATAATAATGTGTATGTAGTGATTGGTGCAATAAAATGATGTTTTTGCCTTGTATGAGAGTTTATTGTGAAGTGACATTGAGTAATGATTTTATTTGAAGAAATGGTTGTATATGAGATGTATAAGTGGTGGAGATGAAAGGTATAAATTATGCATGTATTGTGTGTGATGTCTCTGTGTGACCAAGTCATTGAGTATGCATGTTTTGGTGTGATCACTGTTTGGGTTTTTAGAACTCCTAAGATATGAGATTTTGATAAGTATGTGGGTAATTGCAAGTGTATGGTTTTTTCCTACCTTTGGGTACCATCCCCTTAAATGAAATGTGTAATGATAATCCCCTGAAAGGAAATATTTTATGGTATCTCCTAACTTGGGTAGTATCCCCTGAAAGGAACACTACAAAAAAGTAGTTTATTACCGACTGTTTATTACCGGCGGTAATTAATTTGTGCCTCTAAAAGTGGCTTTTAATCACGGTCGAGTATGCCCGCCACTATATAGGACCTTTAGTCGCGGTTTTGTCCTCGCCGTCACTAAAGGTGTCGACATTTAGTCGCAGTTATAGCATGACCGTCACTAAAAGATTTTAATTTGAAAGGAAATAATCCTGCCAAAATTAATGCGGTATGAAACTATTAGTAGCGGTTATAGCCTGACCCTCCCTAAAAGTGACATTTAGTCACGGTTCTGACCCGACCGTCACTAAAAGATTTTAATTTGGGAGGGAATAATTCCGCCAAAATTAATGCGGTATGAAACTAGTAGTAGCGGTTATAAGCTGACCGTCACTAAAAGTCACATATTTTATAAAATAAAATAAAAAGTCACATATTCGCCTCCCTTCACCTCTAATAATTCCTCCCTCGTCCAATTCCAATGGCTAGGTAAACGCATTCAGTCCCCCTCAAACCCTTTTTTATATTTCCTTCCTTCTCCTTTTTAATCCCATCTCGTCCCACACCACCATCGCCACTGCATCCAAAGCAAGGCCACCTGGGTGGTCCGATCAACAACAATGGCATCCTCGGAAGCCTCCGAAAGGTCGATTCAAGTGAGACCAAAAGAAGAGCGATTCTGTTTCTGGGTTTCTTAGCTCTCCCATTTCTTCAATTGAGTGTAATAGCCTTTGAAGGCTCGATGCAAGGTCGGTTGGTTATTCTCTTATCTTTTTTTTTTCTTTCTTGACTATTTTTTGGTTGGTTTTGCTTTAATGGTGAAAATAAGTGATTTAAAACTTGAATAAGGACTTGTGTTTGAATTTGATGAATCTGATGATCTGGGGTTGGATTTTCTTGGCCCCGGAATGTATATTGCAGAAGAAAACTTGTTGGGGTAGTTATAATTATGTTGACTAGTACTTGTATTGTTCTCTTTTGTTGTGAATTGATGGGTTCTTTAGGAGATTCTTGCTCTGTAAGAATTATGGATTTGGTGTTCCTTCTAGCCCACATAAGTGAATCATATATCCTGGTTCAAGATAGTGCCATATTAGGCGTAAATGCAGTATATTATTGTGGTGAAATTGTGCATTGAAGTTTAAATAGAGAGATAATTGGATGAAGATCTTATGGAATATCTTCTTCTACTGGCTATTGATTGCTGCAAATTGAAATAATGTTTAGCAAACCCATGTAATTTTGACTTGGAATTGATAATTCTGATTATTTTAGGTATTTCGGATGAGAGAGATGTATTTCTTATAGAATTGGTTAGTTTATTGACAATAAATTAGAAAGAATTATCTCTCTATTTAAACTTCAACGCACAGTTTCAATTATCTCTCTATTTTGTTTTTATAAAATATGTGACCTTTAGTGGCGAGCAATGACCGCGATTAAATGTGACTTTTAGTGACGGACAGGCTAAAACCGCTACTAATAGTTTCATACAGCATTAATTTTGGAGGGATTATTCCCTTGCAAATTAAAATCTTTTAGTGACGGTCAGGTTAGAACCGCGACTAAAAGTCAACACCTTTAGCGATGGTCATGTCAAAACCGCGGGTAAAGATGCAATCTATAGTGGCACATATTTATGACCACCACTGTAACTGCCACTAAAACAATCCGCTACGGCTGATATAGTGACAATTGTTGTTACCGCCACTAAAACAATTAGTGGCGGTAATATTATCTTCAGTGACAGTTATTGACCGCCACTGAACGTGGCAATATGTGTAGTGGAAGTGTATGGTAGTTCCTACCTTTGGGTAAGCATCCCTTGAAAGGAAATGATTGTAATATTTTTCTGCTTTTAGGTAGTATCTCTTGAAAGGAAATGGTCATGTGAGTCTGTTGGCACAATCCTTGGGCAGAATTCCCATAGGAGATGTGAGTATGGTTTATAATGGTTAGGCAATACCTAACACCTTATATTTGTATTCATTTCATCTTCATCATTTCAGCATTAGCACTATGCATCATGTACATTCATCGTCATTACCATGCCTTGTGTGTGTGTGCCATTAGCATCATATGCTTGACTCATGTTCATATTCATTTTGTACTTGTGGATGTTGCATGTTATCTAACTTCCTATGGGTGTGGACTATTGTATATCACTATTATAAGGATGAGAAGATTTTGATACATCATTGTTATGAGGTTGTTTATGAGTATGAGATGGTTATTGTATATCAATTTGATGAGGATGATTATGAATATGAGATTGCTGTAAATTACTATTATGAGAATGAGATGGTTATTATATATCATTGTTATGAGTGTAGGGTGGGTTGTTGTATATCATTTTTGTGAATATGGAATTGATTGCTACCTATTATGGTTATGAGTATAAGAAATTGTTTCAAGGATCGGTCTGGATTGGATCAGGACCGGTCCGATCCCAAGCCTCGATACAACTATTGTATCAAGTGGTTTTGGATCAGACCGATCCAACCGATACCGATATGGATCGGCCGATCCGATCCGATCCAATGACTGGATTGGACCGATCCAACCAATCCAATTTTTTTTTCAATTGGCTTTGGATCGGACCGATCCAATCGATACCGATACGAATCGGCCGATTCGGACCGATCCAATGACTGGATCGGACCGATCCATTTCTTTTTTGTTTTTTTCAATGGACGATCCAAAAGTTGGATCGGACCAGGATCGACTCGGACCGGTCTGATCCAGGATCCCGAGAATAAAAACCTTGGCATAAGATTGATTGTTGATTATTATTATGTGTGTGATATTAGAAGCATGTTTTAGTACACAGATTGCATGGTGTGAGTTAATTTTTTGTGAGTATGTGTTAATTGGAAGAGGTATAATTCCTCAATTTCCTATTGAGCCTCCAAAGCTCATGTCTACATGCACACGTTTCCGGCATGATTGAGGAACTACTGTGATCTCGGACTGCATGGACCAAATTCAAGCTTGTGGCTGATACATCATTTAGTTTTCTGTTTTTGGCATTTTGGAAAAATTGTAAAGGACCCAAAGGGGCTTGATGTGTCACATCCAACTCTAGGTTATATGTAACGACCCGATCCCAGACCCGAGACTAATTAGGATTAGCAACATAATTAACTTAAATAATTAGTTTTGACCTCACCCGTAACCTACGCTAATGACCAATACGACCCTGACCTCAAGGTACTAGACCAACTTAAGGAAATTGAGCGAGTTGAGGTGTCAGCCAGTTCGTGGAATTTTAATTAGATACTTAATATAGGAAATTAATTATTAATAGAATTAATAATTTATTTTAATGACTTAAAACATCCGTCTAGACCTCATTGACAAAAGCCCTCTAATAGAGCCCATATACGTAGCCAATCGGAAAAGATATAAGCCAAAACCCCGATTCGCCCCCGCTGCTGTAATTATTCATAATCCGACCCGTCCAAACTATAAATAGAACACTTTGGTTCTTTTCACTCATTTTCCTTAAGTTTTTTCCTCTCTTCTCTCTCATGGTGCCAAGGAGAAATTTAAGATAGCAATGGAGTTTGGTTGGCCGGCCCTTCGACCTCCGGCACATCTCTCCGACGTCACTCCGGCGAAAACCCCAAGTTGAGTATTCCTATTTTGATTTGTAAATTAATTGTGTTTTAACATTTTGGAAGCTTGGAGAAGGTTTGAATGCATTACCCCCTGCCCTTCTCCAAGGGCTAGCCATTCATAATGATTAAATTGTGGAACCCTAACCCTAGACCAACAAATTAACCTCATATGAGTTCAAATCAAACCCTAAGTGGAGAGATAAAGGGGGAAAGACCCAAATCTCCACCAAGGGCTATATCTAAATAAAATACAACCTTGGGAATGCCTTCCTGGGAGCAAGATCATGCTCCCAGCAATCTGTGGCTTCGGCGCACAGAAGAGGTCACCGAACTATAGAGAGACTTACTGCCTATGGATTGGTCGCCGAGGATAACTTCGCCGCACCAAAAGGTTGCCGAAATACCTTTAGGCTCACCGAAGGGGGTCGCCGAACTATACATTTGATCAATGTAATTTAACTTTCCATCTATTAAGACCAAATTAGACCAGACCCCAAGGTTCAACTCCATTTGGCACACTTTCCGAGGTCTCGGCGCCCCGACGTGGTCGTCGAGAGGTCGCCGAGGAGATCCACGTGTCCAAATGATGTGATTCCAAATGGAGCACGTGTATCTCGATAGGTCACACGTGTTTGACCTATCTCTCGGTCAATTGGACCTTCCGTGCAAAATATGACCCCCCAATCCGAGAGATTAGTTTTAATAGTTTTGGCCGGGCAATGGGTGTTTTTGGGAAACGATGTGAGCATGACCCCGAACCCACCTATTAGTTCAAGGCCATCATAATACACATGCGGAAAGTCGAATGGGGGCTAACGGAGTTGTGTAGTCCCTTCAATTCGAATTTATGTATATTATACCTTGTAATATAGAATGAATGGGCCGAGCCGAGGACGAATTCGGGAAACGATGTGAGCGTGATCCCCGAACCCTCCTATTAGCTTGGTACCACCATAATACTAATGTTGCATACTAAATGGAGACAAATGGGGTTGATAAATCTCCCCGTCTTGAATCAAGCATATATATGCCCAAAAAGAGAGATATTGAGTTGTGTAACAGTCCTGATCTTATATGCATTCTTT
>JAUPMG010287532.1:0-17823 GCA_031762675.1 Pachysandra terminalis | reverse complement strand
CAGCCTTAGTGGAATGGGTTGTAGTGCCGGAATCCTGTCGATAAGCTTGGCTCGAGACCTCCTCAAGGTCCATAAGAGCTCACTGGCATTGGTTCTGAGCATGGAAGCTGTAACCCCCAATGGTTATCCCGGTAGGGAAAAATCCATGCTCTTGACTAACACACTGTTTCGAATGGGCGGAGCAGCTATTCTGTTATCCAACAGGAAACAAGACAGGACTAAGGCCAAGTACGTGCTGCAACACCTTGTCCGTACACACATGGGATCTGACGATAAGTCGTACCGATCTGTATTCCAGGAACCCGACAGTGATGGGTGGGTCGGAGTATCTCTGTCGAGGGCTCTCTTGCATGTAGCAGGCAATGCTCTGAAGACCAACATTGCAACATTGGGACCATATGTCTTGCCGTACTCGGAGCAGCTGCGGTATGGGTGGTCTTTGATTCGCCCGAAGGTTTGGGCTCCTACAAAAAGGAAAGGAATTTATGTACCAGATTTCAAGAAAGCGTTCGAGCACTTCTGTATACATGCAGGTGGACGAGCAGTAATTGATGCAGTAGAGGATAACCTAGGGTTATGTGAGGAAGACGGGGAAGCTTTGAGGATGACATTGTATGGGTTTGGTAACACGTCATCGTCTTCGGTGTGGTATGAACTCAGTTATCTGGAAGCCAAGGGGAAGATGAAGAGGGGAGATAGGGTTTGGCAGATTGCATTTGGGAGTGGGTTCAAGTGCAACAGTGCAGTGTGGAAATGCATATCTGACATTGACCCAAAGATTGGAAATGCATGGTCCGATAGAATTGATTTGTATCCTGTTGAAATCCCAGAGATACTAGATCATTGATTGGACCTGTTTGTCGATGCAAACAAACTTATTTTCCTATGTTTGTATCTGTAATGTTCATTAATAAGTTCAGATTCAGAAGTTCTTTCCTGAGTTTCAACCCTCTGGCTCAATCAAATAAACACCCTGGAGTCATGGCTCTGTTTCATATAGGGTATCTCTAGAAAAAGATTATTTCCACAATAATCATGAAGAAAGAGATGGTGAAATTGTATCTGTTCTCATCTATATCTATGTGATGCTCCATTCAGATGTTCAACCAGCTGGGAATATGGGAAAAAAGAAGATACTTGAATTCTTTATTGTATAATAAAAGAAAAATGCTCCATTGCATATTATTCAAAGATAGCTAGAAACCGTTTCAAGTTGTCAATTTTACCTACAAGTCTACAACAGAGCTTGATTTTTCCCTTCTTCCATAGACAGCAGAGAATGGGAGCTTAAGCAGGAATGAACATTCATTATTTCCTCCTGTGACAGAAACTTCAATTTTAGAAAGAACAAAACTTGGGAATTGAAATTTCTGTACACAAAAAGGCAGAGTCAATTAGTTTGATTCTCTCCTGTTTTCATCATTTTGGTTTTGCATTGCTACTTTTACTCTCTTATGTTTTTGTCTGCCCACTCTGCTTGTGGTCCTCTCCTTTATCACGAGGATTCACCTCCTCAAATTTGATTGGTTTTATAATCACACCAGGTTTCTTCACCACCTAATCAATGGCTTTCTTGGTGACAATCAATATTCGTTTAGACTCATAAGATATTACTCAGCTATTGGGAAAGGAAACCAAAAAAACTCCATGGGAAGTTCCAAAATCTGTTAGCGCATGCCCCTCTTTTGCTTCCTATATACACCTATATACAGGCTAGGGGTGACAATTGATTCGGTTTAAACCGAAAGAACCAAACTGAAAAAAGTCAGTTTGTTTTTTTTTTTTTTTTTTCATTTTGGTTTGGAAAATGAAAAACCAAATTAATTTTGTTCGGTTTTTGATTTCTGCTTTGATTCAACCGAACCGGACTTAACTAAATATATGTAAACCGAACAGAACTAGACTAATATATATATATATTGTGTGTGTGTGTGTGTTTTGTGTGTATGTGTGTATTTAGTACATGAAATAGCATACCAATGTAGGTTGGCCCAAGTGGAAGGGGCTCGGGTCGCTTAAGCAAGTGGTCTCGGTATCGAGTCCTTGTGGATGCAGCGAACCTTGTTGGGAGAGGTCCCGGCTTCGGCGCCCTACCGTACCTCCGAGTAATAGTCCTGGGCGAAGCCTGGGGATACCATGGGAAACAAAAAAAAAAAAAAAAAAAGGACATAAAATAGCATTAGTTTTATCAAACCGAACCGAAAAGCCAAATATATTTCGGTTTGGTTTGGTTTTCAGGTTTGGACCTTTTGGTCAAAACAGCTCGGTTCAGTTTTATACTTTGATTTTTATTTTTGATCCAGTTCAGTTTTAGTTCACTATATTTCAGTTTGGTTTTGGTTTGGCCACTAAACTGAACCAAACCGACTGAATTACAACCCTAAAATAGGCTTCCCAAGGAGAGGGTTCAAAAGGAACCGAATGCTAATCTGATCCTCACCATCCAGAGCATCCCAACTAGGATTACATTCAAACTCTGGGTATGCTTCAGATATAACAATATTCTTCCTCTTCTTACAAAATAATAATTTTTAGAGTCTGCGCTGAGCCCTTACATAGAACAATAAATTTCTCAGAGGACAAGCAAATAAGATCATCAATTTTACCTTCCAACGCCTCAACTTTGCATTCCAGTGATTCCTTGCAACATCCTTGCCTGCCTTCCATCATCTCCCCATCGGCTTCATCTCTTGACCAAGGTTGTCAAATCATGAATGAGTCAAAAATCGTTAGGAGCCACTTAGAATCGAATCATAATTTTGAATCGTAAGATTCATAATAATTTTAATAGAAGTAGGGTTTGGGGTTTAGTTCTTGGGATTTCTTTTAGGAAAAGGACTTTTTATTGCTAAAAATATGTAAACAAGTGTGTTTAATTGTTTTAGAGAACTGTATTCTATATAAACAAGGATCAAACGAGAAAAAGGGAAATTGTTCAATAAAAAAAAAAAAAAAAAAAAGAGATCATTTTTCTTTGGTGTTATAGAGTTGAATCGTACGATTAAATTGTAAATCATAAGATTTAATATACAGATTGTAAGCTTCAAACATAAAATGATTCTTCACTAATTTGAATCGATCTAGGGTCAAATCGAATTGTAAGAGTAACAACAGAGCTCCTGACAAATTTGAATAATCCCTTCTATCATTCCTTCTATAAGCACCATCATCTTTGTTGTCATCATCTCATTCTCATTCTTCTGTATGATATTTATTCTCAGATAGTTTAGATGAATAGATGGATTATGTTAATAATTTTATCTACTTCTCTTTTGAGATTCTCATTATAAAGACTGAAGCAGTTTTAGCTCCTTTGTTAGGTAGCATCATTCATAAACTTCGATAATTCCAGTTCGCGATATAAATAAGGTGGATCAACATTAATGATCGATAATTTACATGCTAACTAATTGTTAAAATTCATTATGAGATGATCTTCCCGATTCAATTTCTATTTTTCTTCCTTGAATTCATCTCATTTCATTCAAATGAGTCATTCCATCAAAAGTAACAATCTTTAGTTCGTGTGATTAAGAAACATACACAAGTAAATCTCTACGTTTCTCAACTTTCAAAGATGGATGCGAAACTCCAGAAAACAATTTCAAGGTGTGAGATTGAGACAGAAAAACAAAACCTAACAAGTTCATATCACAATTACAGTGCAAGAAAGATAGAGATGAAGATCCAAACAGACCTCAAATTGATCAGGAAGCCCGTATTCGACGTTATCTACCGGGTTGAATCGCCGATTCTTCTTGGATTCCTCCTCCGGCCAATCCTTTTCTCTTCTTCTCTGCCATTTTTGGTGTGCCGAGGAAGGTGTCCGACACTCCGGTTCGAGCGGCAAAAATCTATGCTATGGAGTCTGGTGGCTCGCTCCAAAACAATTAGTCCCTGACCCGTATAAGGCCTTTTCCGGCCCTATCTTTTGTGCCCAAGCCCGGACTTGTTGCTTTTAAATGGGTTCAGCCCAATTATTTTAAAATTGATTTGAGCTTTATAATTAGTAGGGCTGTAAGTAGGTGGGTTCCAATAAGTTCGGATTCGACCCGAACGGAAATCAGTTGGCCCAAATTCAGCCCGGATCGAACTGAACCCAAACTTAGTAGGCCCGAACCCAATCCGAACTTAGTTTGTTGGGTTCTGACTGAGTTCGGACCGGCCCAAACTTTATTGAGAAATAGAAAGAAGTGGGACCGCCACATTGCGCGCCTTCTAGTCTCCAATCCTACATCGCGTGCCTTCTGGTCCCCAATCCTCTTTCGCACACGCTGCAACTAAAATATTTAACAAAAAATTTAATTAGGCTTGCAAGCCAAACTTGAGCTTAAAAAAATAAAATACTCGTTATCTTAACGAGGCTGAACCGAGCTTGGATAGGCTCGGCTCAGTTTGTATATAAAATTATACATCCATATTTTTATATCTTATATTATATATTCGATTAAACATATATGTTAATTTATTATATTATATATAATAATAATCGTCTATTATAATATTAATACATTTGTTCTACGCTAAGGTTGTGATTGGCGTGACTTATATAAGTGCTTAATTCAGCTTATAGCTTATTAAAGCACTTCTTAAAATTAAAACTGTGTTTGGTAACACCTAATGAGTATAAGTGTTTCTCCATAAACACTAGAGGAAGACTACTCATAAGGAGAAGCGGTGGAGTTTAACCCTAAACTTTCATAAGAGTTTAAACAAATATTATTTTTAAACTTTAATAACATTTTCATAATACATATTTTACCCCTAAACAATTATAAGCACTTAAATAAATGTATTTATCAAACGACATTTTCTTCAAATAAACAGTTTATTGTTGTTATAGAGAGCATTGGGCAACTTATCCAAAACCACAAGCCGGGACAAACGCAGCCTAAGTCTTTTTGTGACCTAAGCTTGAATCTAAAATATTTGGGTCTCGAATGAAGTGCAATGCGTGTTGAAGTAGGAACGTTCACCTTCTTCTTGTTTCAATTTTCAACACGCCTGATGATGAAAATCTCCCGCAGCAATGGCAAACGTACTATACCAACAACATACGGACCCTATATCTGACTGCAAGAGCAAAGCTAGCCTTGGTTTTTCTCTTCTACTTCGCCAATCTTATAAGACTAGCCAATCCTTCATGCAAAGTGCAGTTCCACTTCCACTAAACCATGCCAGGAACCCATATAGTATACGGCTTCACCTCTTCTCTTCTTCCCTGCTTAATTAAGCAACCCATTTGCAGACTTGCAGTATGTAATGGTTTTGAATGTAGATCTTAAACCGATACACAACAATCTAGTAAGGACAGTGAAAACTGAAGATCCAAATCAAGAAATTCAAGTTAAATAAACTTGGAAAGAAGAGCAATATAACTATGTTCTGAGATTATTACAGTTACTTACCAGCCTTCAGAGCTAGAGAAAGAGAGAGAGAGAGAGAGAGAGAGAGAAAGAGGTGAGGAGCTCATGTTGGAGAAGGGGAGCACGTGCAAAATGTAATGTTGTGTTGTGAAGATAAGGCAATTGCACGTGCCCTGCTTCTCCAACAAGGAGCTACCCACCCATTAGAAACAAGCCCTTGGTGACCATAATTCAGAGATGGTTGATATGGGAGGAAGCTCACCTATTTATACAAATAACCCTACAAAGAGAGAGAGAGAGAGAGAGAGAGAGAGAGAGAGAGAAAAGAGAGACAGGAATTAAAAGCAATGGAGTCTTGGAGTGGGCTTTCTTTGAAGTGTAGATGAGAAGCAATCAAGCATTACTCCAAGCTAAGACCTTGCTATATATGGAGAGAGAGAGAGAGAGAGAGAGAGAGAGAAATAATTAAGTTTCTGTCATATGCAATCGTCAAAAGATATATAGAAGAAGGTCGTCAAAACCCAATTAAACCTTGTCGGTCTTACCAAAACACACACACAAACCAAATGGCAGCAACTTCTTCCTATTCCTCTCCAAAACAAACTCAAAGACTTGCACACCAACAGAGACACAAAGAACAAAGAACATAGACTCCTAAATATCTTTCCAATACTTTAATCTCAATGCCTTCACTTCCCCGACACATCTTACTTGTACACTTACACCATCACCATGCAATTAGATAATCTACACAGAGAGATGGGTGGCGGGACCCAGTGGGTGGCATGGTGCAGTGCAGCAGTAGCAGAATGATGTAAGGGATGCACGTTGGCATTGCGTGTTGGACGCAAGTTTTTTGATTGCGGTGTGCTGTGTGCTGTGTTCGTGTCTGGGCGCATTTGAGACTTTGTAATGTATCGGCTCCCTAGGTAGATATGATTCCCTTCCCCAGGCTTCTGCTGCTGCTTTTCCCCCCAAGATTAATGGTCGCTTTTATATCTGATCAAGACACCTCTCTCTGATATCGTGTAACAATATCCGGTGACTATATATAATGCAAAATCAAAGGAACAGAGGAGATTAGCTTCTCGACTCACTAATGACTAGGAACTTCTTATACATCATCCCCATTGAGATGTTATAATGAGAATGAGAATCAACGGCCATGATTGATGGGTATTATGTGGGGCGTAGCTATGTCGTCACTGCTTTGTCAGTTTTCTCTGTCTTGTTGAAAGAGTTCATAGATACTGGATGAGGTCAATCCCAAATCTATAGAGAGAGAGAGATATATAAATAGTGGCGTGTGCACACTATTGATGTGGTTAATGCTTTATTTGGTCATACACTCCTCTTTTCCTACTTATTACACGTACAAACCAGACTCAAAACACAATCATTTTCATCTCTTTTTTTTTTGTTTAAAGAGGTCTCAAGATTTTTATAGCACTTGATGATGGATATCAGTACAGCTTTCACTTTATAACAGAAGGTCCTTGATCTCAGGCCAAAAGGATGAAAGAAAATCAAAGAAGATGACACCAGAAAGAAAACGAGAGAGAGAATTTCATTTTGCGTGAATACCATTTCCACAGTTTTGTATAGCAATTTTATATAAAATTGATTCTGCTTTTTCAAAGAGGGTTAGAATGGGTATGGCCCGTGCATGTCGGCCTGGCTCTACACCATTTGAGCCGTGTTCTGGGTTCATGCTCTGCGGCATGGCACGGCTGGGTCATTGGCCAGATTGAAGGCTAAAGCACCGGCACAGATACGAAAATAACCGTACCTCAGAATGTGTCGGATCAGGGGCCAAAATTAGTTATAGCACGGTACGACACGACACGATATAATTATTACTGACTTGTACCATGTCGGGCCCGGGTACTTGGCCCAACAAGAACTTTATCATACCGGGCTGACATAATAACACCCTTTGGACACCACTACAATGAGCCGAATTCAGCTGGGTTCATTAACATAATCCAGTCTAACCCGACAAAGCCCATCTAATCGGCATATCCTTAAAAAAAACCCATTCGTGCCTATACCCAGTCGTATTCGGATCATGCCGTAAGCCAAGGGGGGTCATGGCACTGTATCTCTTAGGAAAATTACATATATTACAGTTTTTTCTTTTTAGTCCTCTAAAATTTTGCTACTTACTTATTCTTTTGATTTTATAACTTATTTATCATTTCACTCTTATAAAAGTGACAACTAAGATAAAGCAATATTTTAGAATCAAAAAATTAAAATTAAAACTTAAATACCCATCCCTATCACCCACGACCACGACCACCCACCACCCCTACCAGTCTACCACCATGGTTGGAGTGGTGGTGGTGGTGGTCGTGGGGTGAGGGTGGTGATGGTGATGGTGATGGGGGTGATGAAATGATGAGAGGGTTTTAATAAAAGTATTTGAGTATTGTTATAAGTTTTGATTTTAATTTTTTGTTTTTAGAATATTATTTTATCTTAGTTGAAATTGTTGTACGACTGAAATAATAGATAAATTATAAAATAAAAAGGATAAATAGATAGCAAAATTATAAAGAACTAAAAAAAATAAAACTTATATGTAATTCTCCTAACTCTTATCGAGCCAGCCAACACGTGTGGTCTGGCATGTACGGCCGGTACGAGTGAGCCGGTCCATTTGCACACTCCTAGTTCCAATCCCAGGTAAGGAACTAAATGGCTATAGAGAATTTGGTCTCGCCACTAACCCCACTGCACCTTTGCCACGTGGAATATCAAGTCTGATCTTATCTTTTTTCTTTATTTTTTTTCTTGGTAATCAGTCGATCTTATCCATCATACTTGGGACGTAGTTAGAATCCTTAATGTCACGCTACGTCATCTCATACCTCTATCTATTTTGATCAACTGTCTTGAACAATCTAATTACTAAAAACTTGTTCGACGTTTAAAGCCTTTATTTATTAAATCTACCGGTGTCAAGAAAAAAATCGAATTTAGCTCACAGAACTCCATGGGTTTTCTGGACAAGCTCTGGGACTACATACTCGCAGGTCCTCCGCCAGATAACGGCTTCAGCGAGCTCCGGAAGTGCTCCACCCGTACTTTCCGTTCAAATTCCGGCAAGGGTACGTCTCGTTGTTAGTGCAAGCTTTTAAATTAACTAACTGCTATGAAGTGCCTTAATTAAATAATAACATTTCACGACGCAGCTCAAGAGACTTTTCGTTGAAATTAACTGAATTTGTTTCTAGTTCTTGGGATATATTGGCAGTAGAATCGGATGGCGGGAACGGAAGATCGGACGATGATGATGACTTAACCGATGAGGTGATGAGGGTTACACTCGGTGCCTTGACAAGGAAGCAGAAACCTCCTGGGAATGAGTCGCTGCCGATATCTGCTGCCGGTTCTACTTCTACGGTATCTCCGTTTTCAGGTGAGCCTACTCTTTCTTCCAATGAGTGCTTGTCCATAAGCGTAAGGGCCAAATGCAAACCAAATCATTCGCAACTATGAAACATTTCCTTCACCAAAATTTATTTCGTGGGCTTAACTAAGGCATCCGATGGGTCTTATCGTGCCGTCCAGGCCCATGGGCGGACATGGCCTGATACTGTGCCTAATTTCACCCAGGCCTGTTACGGTACGAGGCATGAATATTTCATGCTGAGCCAGTCCGGGCCGGGTCGATACATTTGCTTAAAATCTGACAATAACGCGCTGCGCCCTTGCCCATGAACCCAGGCACTATAGGTTTATCGTACCATGCTATGTCTGGGCACGGACCAAATCGTACCGTGTCGGCTCGATCCATTTGTACATCCCTAAGCTTAACGGGTAGATTGGGTTGATCCATTAATTTGTTGCATTGATGAAAGTTCATCTTTGTTTCTGTTTTTAGTGCATGGTGCAGTTAATATGCATTTAGCTGAATGTGTGAATGTGTGACGTGTATACATGTATGTTTCAGCTGATATTTCATCATTTTCGCTCTAGACTATATATCCCACTCTCTGAGTTGATTTAATGTGGACTAACAGTGTAAGTTAACAATCTGTCTAAGACTAAGACTAATAATAAGAGTGAAGATCGACGAATTGTGTCGGGGAAGTGGGATTGGGGTTTGAATCTAAATAGGTTTCATTATCTAATATTGTTGTTGTAGATGACGTGGATGATGATGATGCGGGCGAGAGTCGAGCTGATTTTGTCAGAAATCTATATCAAAGGTTTTCTAGAGAGCAAGAGGGGATGGACCTAGAAGCTCTCCTCCTCCTCATAGTTTGTGAGATATGATGAGCTTCATTAGTATCAGACTCCAACGAAAGATAGGTAATACGAAACTACGAATCTTGTATTGTAGTATTATGTGAATTAGAGAGCCAAGAGAGGTGAGTTTGAGTGTATATATGTATGTGTAGATGCATTTGTCTGTATATAGAGTATATGGCATCTTGTATGTATGGCATCGTTTGTCAGTATATATCAATGTGTATTTGTCAAACAAATTTGGATGCATAATGTGATTTTAGGGGTGTCCTAACTGGCTATAAATCCTCCACATCACGAGAGTTACAGCCATCCTTACAGTGTCAACCAGAGGAAGCCATGTGGATAGGGTACCCCATGAATAAGCCATCGATACTCTGTACCAGTGGTACTGATGATGAGCCAATTTGGAAATTAATATAAATCTAATAACATTTTGACACGTGGTAAGGTCAATGACGTAATTACATGTAACATTATGAATTCAGAACATATATTCGAAATTCATTTCGAAAAGCCCCTTTAACATGGGAGAAATATTCGAAAATCAATATACAGTTAAAAGATCTACTCGAGATGGACCTTGAACTGACATTCATTCGAAAGAAAATCTTCTAAAATATTATATTGCCTTAAACATAAGGTAATACAAGTTAAGCACCTCGAGAGGGTCAATTCGTCATTTCATATAAAGAAGTTATCAATATAGTGCTATATTTATATTGCAGTCATTTGCAGGCATTTCGAGATTCTATCTCGAAATGACAAATATACTATCTCAAAGTCATATAACTTTTAGGATAGTCATATAAACAAAGTAAAGACAACTTTCGAGATAATAACTCGAAATGATCATGAAAGCATGAAGTTACGAATTATAAGGGAACATTTCCTGATATTCATTATTTTTCAAAATTAATAAATTCGAAGTTAATCATTTAAAATATAGGGAGAAATAAACATTAGACCTTCAGGAATTGAGGGCCAGAGAGGTAAATTTTATCAAGATCTTCAAATCTTGAAGCATTAAAGGATTTGAATTAACATAGAACGATAATATATCATTAATTTTATAACGTTATATTCATTACTAATCCAAGAGTTTCGAATATATTCATTGAAACGTTATAATCATTAATGAAGCATTTTGAACATTCGAGTCAAAAAGCTTGTATACATTAATGAGATGTTTTGAGTGCATTGAATGGGACATTGCAAATGGCTCAATAATGGATATGAAGTTATAAAAGGCCAATGATACATCAGAAAGGGGATTGGATTCATTGGCATTCTTGATTTTCTCTAAGAATTAGCAGAGCATTTGTCTTGAGAATCCTCTTTATGAATTAATGTTTCTGTGTGACCTTTCTGTTCATTCCTGACTGATCCTTGTTGTCACTCATTCATATCTCTTAAGGAAACCTTACATTGGAACGATTATTTTTTGATTTAGGCCAGTGTAAGCAGGTATTTCGAATCTCGTGTTGCACAGGTTACTGAGGGTAATTTATTTACCAATTAGTGCATCACCAGTACCCTCATGTGGATTCCTTTAAATGGCTTTGCAAGGATGGTTGTACCCATCCCGTTGTAGAGAATGTGCGCACATCTTAACTTAACCGGTCTTTTCATTTTGGCCCCGACCCGGTACGAGGAACAATTATTAGTGTGGAACTGGCTCCATGCTTTTACCTTCAATTTGACCAATGATCCAGTCATGATTATGTTGGTGTCGTGAGGCATGAACCCAGAATACGACACTACACTATAAGCTTATTGTGTCGACCCCATTTGTACAGACTGAGGATCTTCTATGATCCGGATCACAGGAAACCTCCTGTGATCTACCACAGAAGATCACCACCTGTCCTAGGGGGCCCACAAATTGTACTGCTTGTGGGCCCCCTAGGGTTCACCCAGTTCTTGGGTTTTAAAACTTGTAGGTGGCCCTTCTTAATTGGTGTCACATCCTAAACCTGGAAATCTCAATGGAGTCTCCAAATTTAAGCTGTAACTTTCACCCCATATCCCTATGGGAGTGGAAAGCAATAATCAAAACATAAGCGGAAGTGAATTAAATAGTTCTATTAAATACTTAAGTAAAAATTATAGATCCGGTCTTATTACAACAATTTGAATGAAATCTACATCTAATTCTAGTACATATGCCCTATCAATCCTTGATTTCTAATCCCTTTTTCCAAAGCTCTCCTTTCATATGCTAGCCTTCAATCCTGAAAAATATAAATCAATAAACATAAGTTGGAAAGCCCGAATGAGTAATATTTCAATGCAAGGTATTGACTCATATTCCAATGTTATGAGATACAAACAATATAAGATAGTTAATATCAGCATAATCTGTAAGATATATAAATAATGATGATTATGAACAACAAACAAGCAATATGTCATTCTCTCCCAAACTTACTTTGGTATATGAAACAATGGTCAACATCAAGAGTCCAAAACCTACTTCTATAAGCAAATTGGATCAAGTGCATCATACACAAGATACTCACAATAATGTCAACAAACAATATGCAACGCAAGGGTGCTGTTAAATGTGCTAATATAGTAAGCTCCCACATGATCAATCCTAGACATGCACAAAAAGAAAGAATGAAACTATTAGAAAGGTTTTGGGTGTAGTTCCTCATGTATCTTAAAATATCACATGTCTAAGCTAACGTATTGGTTGGCTAGAGTTTGGTTTGAAGGGTCATATTTTGATGGCACATCTCTACTGGCTACAAACATGGTAGATCAACTAGGTTAGGTATGTTACTGGTGATCAAAGTCTCAGAACTGGAAAAGGGTCTCATTAGGCTTTCGGTGAGGTGCTCAGTGTGCTCTTGGCACGCCAAAAATGATGAAATAGTGCTAAACATCATAGGGTTTTGGGAACTGGTCCAAGGGGTTGTAATTAGGTCAGAACTGGTCCTAACTCCCATTGCAAAGAGTGGCTCGGCATGCTCTCGGCGCACCTAAAGGGGCTCGGCGACAAAACCAGGGGTTAATAAGTCTGTCTGTGGGGCTCAGCGTGCACTTGGCACGCCGAATGAGGTCGTCGAAGGTCATTCTAGGTTGTTTGGCTTTGGGATTTCTGGGATCCCAAAGGTCATCTATAACCTAGAGCTCCTTCGAAATAAACTTTTAGGTCTTGGGATTTGGTATACATAAGGGTCCATAGGTTTCTTCCAAGTCTAAAATTTTTGGGTTTTGGTCATCTCACATGTGCATGCTTATGTGCAGAGAATTGATCAGTCATATTTTAGGGTTTTACTAATTGGATCATGGGGAAAATGGTTAGCACATTCAAACATGAACTTTCCTCATGGTCATAACATTAAAATAAAAGTAAATACTTAGACATCGAAAGAAAACTCACCTTGTTGTTGTAGGATTTCTCTTAGGGTTGCTTCTTCTTCTTCTTTAGGATTTTTGAGTTTCTTCTCTTACTCTAGGGGTTCTCCACGAAATGGGATGTGTTGGTGTGTTTTGATTCACTTAGTTACTTCCCATTTTTATGGAGATTTAGAGACAATGTGTTGTGTTTAGAAACTGCTAGATTTGGGGTGATCTATGTTTCTATTTTCTTTTGAGAATCCAAATCCTATGTTACTAATTAAGTTGTAAGTTTTCTAGAGGTTTCCTAGTGTTCCTTTTAGGTTGTCTTAAGTTCTAAGAAATCTATTAACCGTCTATTTAGTTTGATCTTATTAAAATCTTCTAGTTTCTATTTTGTTGTTTAGGCCTAATCAGCAAGTTAAATCGCTGACCAAGTCAATTGTTGACCTCTCCGGTTTTAGTTACAATAAAGAATTTCGAAATTAGCTATTGGTATTGAGATTTCTAGGTTTAATTTAATAATTAATTAATTTTTTTAATTTATTAGTTTATTATTTAAGGGTTTTTAAATCAAATTACTTATTTACCCTTTGATTTTTAAGTTAATTACTTTAGGATTTTTTCAGGTCATTAGATTGATCTCCTATGACGGATCACAGAAGATCCTCACTACATTCTTGTGTTATTCACATTAATTTCAATTTTATGATAACAGGTGTCTGGAAAAAGTAACGATTTCTCCTTTCTAGAGAGTGACTGAACAGAGATCGTCTCTATCTATTCGTAAATCTTAACTAATTCTTACAGAAGTTTTCTTGAAAAAAAAAACACCAAAACAAGGTCTCTCTCTCAATAGGTTTATGAAAGCATGAATTAAGTAAAATAAAAAAATTGGCTGTCAATGTTAGTTGCACAAGAGTGATGATCAGGCCATGGCATCTTTGATCATAAGCATTGCCATTACCATTGCTTGATCCATACCCGGTTGCACCATCAAGGCAAATACGTCTTTTCTGAGCAACAATTCCGGTGCAGCGCCACCGTATTTCCTATAAACCTGCCATCACAATGTTGAATTTTGAGAATTACAGTTACATGAACTTACATCTATAGAAGTCGTATGTTGGACTACTGGTTACCTACCTCTGCTACTGGTGCCAGTGCCACACAGGCTCTCGTCCTATAAAGCATTGACCATCCCTCTTGGCGTGACCATTTGGTCAGGTAATTCTCTCCGGTTGTCACCGATATCTGGCAACTGTTACTGCCCAAGGCCTTCGTAGCTCTGATAAATGGCTTTGACTGTCCTTTTATCAATAATTTCTCTTTATCTCCTCTAAATGCCTCCCAGCTCTCCTTGATGCTAAGTCTCTGTTTATTAAGAATAACAAAAGTAAATATTACATATATAAACACATTCTTTAATTAGACTTCATATTCTACTTTTAAAGCGATATTTGGTGCAATTTTTCTGTTGTACCAACCGGATAGCACCATGTAAGAAACAATAAAATGGGTGATCGGTTATTTCGAATACCCTAAGAGACATCATCAACCTCAAAACGGCTTCACCTCATCAGAATAACGGGTTACCGATACTGGCCTTGTATATGTGACGTCGTGCAATTAATACCACTGGAAAATCGTAGCGAAATATCGCAAATGATTTTCTTTCTTTTAAAAGTGGTGTTTGTGGGAGAGCATATCGTTAGTGTGCAAGTTGTAGCATTGTTTGCAGGTTTGTATGTGCACACCATGCGTCTACAAGCATGCATGGATGTACAGCACGGTTAATTAAGACTCCAGGTGATATAGCGCCAATGTTTAGTAAGCTTGGCGGTACTCTCCACACACTTGTAGGGATGTACATGCAGGTCGTGTATGTCGGTCCGACAAATTTTTTCGTGCCGACTGTGCTTTTTGTCAGGCATGACCCGATTATTTATCGGGCCGCGTTGTATCATGTATAATTTTTGAGTCCCATGCTCGGCTCGAGTTTTGTACTTTGTCTATAAATTGGGTAAAAAATGAGTAAAAAATGAATTGTACTTGTGTCTAATTGTACCTGACCGTGCAGTGCTGTGCCGTCAGCCATGATCCCAAGCTCTGCACGACACGATAAGGCCTATCGTGTTGTGCCGTGCTTGGGGACTACCCAAATCATACAAGGATTTTAAAGCCTATTTTTCAATTCAATAAGGTGATCTTCTTGATACTGGATTTTTATTTCTTGGCCACAGATGAGAAAGCATGGGGATGTGTTGAAGTTACCTTTTTGCAGCGTCGAATGGTAAACAAGACATTTCCTGTGGAATCCATGAGATACGTCTCCTCTCTCCAATCACAAGCATAGTTATCGACTCTAAAGACCAGTGTACCGCTAGAATCGTCATAGACGGTGTAACCATTAGTATTAAAGAGAAGTGACTTACGCCAGATGGTCAGTCTAGCCGGAGAAGAAGAAGAAGAAGCACAGCACAGCCGATACAAGACCGTTATGGCCTTTGATGGTGCGGTGGCTTCGCCATCTCCGGTGACCACCACTTCCATTGATCTCTGAATGATCAGCTCTGCATCTATTCCATATATAGGCTGTAACATGCAGAAATATAAAACCCAAATGGAATATGTTGTCGTAGAGCTTACGGGAACAAAACAATTCTTTCTTTAACTGTTGACCCAGAAAGGGTTGAGACGTAAGTAATGAGGCTTGGTGGAGAGCGGATCCTATGTGGGTGAGTGCAGGCAGCACTTTATTGGCCACGTTACCCAACTTTGTGTGGACAAGAAAAAAACATATTTTAGATTGTCACCCGCACTTACCTGCACCACAAAGCCGCCCGCACATGATCCACTGCCATCTTGATATGGGGAAGCAAATTGTATGTGCAGCTGAGATAACACTTATAGAGCTGACAATGTCTGACCCAATCCTCAAACTCGACTCGACTAAAAGGGTTAGAGTTGACCCGTTTATTAAATGTGTTGGGTTTGGGTTTGGATTTAATTTTTGTTGATTTGTTGATAAACGGGTCGAATCCAATCCAACTCGCCTAACCCGTGTTGACCTTGTTTAATGTATTTTTTTTTCCTCTTTAATTTAGTATTTTATTATTTTATATTTTATAGGTTAAAATATATTTTTAATGTTAAATAGATTTTTTTACAATATTTATTGAAAATATAATGTGAAATATGTGAATTGAATGATTTATTATTTTATTAATTTAAAATTAAATTAATTAATCATTTAAATTTTAAACAGGTTGGCGGGTTCAACCCGTTTATTGGCGGGTTGCTTATATGTCCATGTTTTCCTCACCTGTTAATAAACGAATCGAATCTTATCCAACCCAACCATTGGCATCTTTAAATACTCAACCAATTATTTTTTGTCACGTAGACTAGTAGAAGACAATAGTCTGATTAAGTTAGAAGTCCGAAGTCAGTTTCGGATTGAGTTGTCTTAGATTGTTACGTAACATAATATAATTGAGTGGGATATTACCCGCACCCGGACATACAATTTTTTTTCCCTTGGTGGGAGCCACGATCATCGTAGGCTCGTAGCGATAAGAGAGGATGCTCTTTGCTTCTATTTCCTCAAATGGTAATAGTAATATTGACCAGCTACTTTTGTTGACCTTAGGCTTAGAGAGAGATTTCTTCTGGATGCACGTATGTTCCTAGTCCGAGGTAAAGGGATCTTTTGTTATAAGGATCCCTGTTACGTAAACAAGAGCATATATTTCGAGGTAAAGGGATCTTTTGTTATAAGGATCCCTGTTATGTAAACAAGAGCATATATAGTATATGTCTTGGGGGTCTATCGGTGATCTGCTAATTTAAAAACCCTAGAAAACGGTGAACCTTAGGGGGTCACCACATTAACCAGTTTGACAAGTCACCAGTTAATGTGGTGGACCCCCAGGACAAGTGTTATATATGTTTCTGTTTACATACCAGGAGCATAACATGGGATCTTCATAACAGAAGATCCCGATTTTTTCGGGGGTGTCAATTGGTTCAGTCTAAACAAAAAATCGAACAAACCAAATAAAAACAATTGGTTTGGTTTTTTTTTTCATTTGGTTCTAGTTTAGAAAACAAAAAATCAAATTAATTCGATTTGGTTCACAATTAAGTCTTTAGCTAATCCGAAGTGAATCAAAAACTCGAAATAGATTATATACCAGACACATATAATGTATGCTTTATAGAAAATAGCATTAATTTTATCAAACTGAATAGAAAAAACGATTTTTTATTTTTGGCTTGGTTTGATTTTTGGTTGTATTTATTGTAGTTTGGGAAAGAATTTTATATTCGTACGGGGTATTTGTTACATACCATCCAAACACTATTCAAGACAAGACATATTTGTTTTGTTGGTGAAGCTGACGTGTCGCGGTACATAACAAATACCCTGTTCAAGCATAAAACAAAATTCCCATTTTTTTGTACAATACGTCTTATTAACTTTTTATTGCCTGCAGTGATAAATTGATATTCCACTATGAACTCATCCCCGAGTTTTGCTACTCTTGTGGTTTGGTTGGTCATGCCCTTCACGATTGCCCTAATCCCATCACTTTGAATGTTTCCGTGGAATATATCCCTCGTGAGCGTCGATACTCTTCTCAGATGAGGATTCCGGCGACCCGGCGAAAACATCCTTTTCTTGATAAAAACTTTCTTTCCAAGATTAAGGACTCTAACATACCCAACTCGGGCCTTCCGGAGAACCCCTCTTCAGGGACTGAGCTTCATTCGAGAAAGCACATTGGTTGTAGTACTATTCCCCCCTTCTCCGGAGACTCGTTGACCCAGTGCGATAAGCACCAACCGA
>JAUPMG010287503.1:0-17825 GCA_031762675.1 Pachysandra terminalis | reverse complement strand
ATGTACTTACTTGTGCCTTGCAGAAAACGATGAAGATGCAAATCTGATCCTGAAGACTCTTCTTCTACTCTTCACTTACACTTCTCTGCAGCAGAACAGCAACAAGAATCCAAACTCCTTCTACTCTCTTCTTCTCACTTTGACGAATCAACACAAATGAGGATAGGATAACCTCTCCCCCCCTAATCTCTCCCATTTCTGTCACGGTTCTGCCACCTACACGCCATGTCGCCCAATCCCAAGAGAATAGTTCAACGCACAACCGTGCATTGAACACAAAACCAATTCAATTTCAAAAATTGAATTCCCTCTCTTAACCCCCAACTATTAATAATAACAAATTAATCCCACCATACAAATAATCAATACACTTAAACCCCTAATTAAAATAAATCAACAAACACAAGCATAAAATACTTAAAATAAATACAGAGAAATAAATAATAAAAAGAAGAAATCCTAATTAAAGAGTTTATGTCACTACACCCTCGAAAGCCCCTTCGAGTAAACCCAATCTTGAAGCTCCGGGAACAGGAATAGTTGCCCTTATTAAAGCAGTTTGTGCCTCCATAAGTTTTGCTTGTTCTTTGGATAAAGCACGGGCTGCTTTTTTTTCATCCTTTCGAATCCTTACAAGTTCATCAGCAACAGCTTTTCTTAGTCTGTCAAGACGAGCAGATTCTTCTTCCAGTTCCTTCACATCTACTTTTCAGTTGTCAAAAACCTTATGCAATCTGCTCACCTCTTCTGTCTCCACCTAGACAGCAGTCTTAAGGTCCTTAACCTTGTTGAACTTCTGCACCTTTGCTCTCAGCTGTTCCAGCCAATTCTCCAACCATTCTAATTGGAAGTCCATGGACTTCAGACAGACCACCATCTTCCCCCAATCTCCCAAGTCTTCAGTAGTTATGTTATGCAGACTTTGATGACTCATTACTTCCAGAAGTCTGTGCAACTCCCAATATCCAAAGCTCCTGAACTTTTGGCTTGGAAGTGCAATCTTTGGCAATAGCTCTCTATAAGCTGCTCTGATCAGATCCATCCAATATCTTCTCTCTACTTCAGCAGGTTCATCTGTTGGATCAGGGGAAAATTCCCTCCTCTTCTGAATGACTGGTATAGCAAAGGATCATCTTTTTTCTTAAAACCAGAAGAGGATGCCACTTCAGGAGTTGGAGCAGTGGCTTCAACAGTAGGAACTCCTGAAAGTGCTTGAGCTGGGACACTTGGAGCAGGAGTTGGAGGAGGGGAGGACGACTCTTCTAGTTCTGCTTCCCTTAGAGGAACAACTTCGGATGTCTCAGCAACACTTGTCTTCACAGGTTCATCAGCAAGAATGGCAGGTTCTTTAGCTGGTATAGCGGCCGTGGGAGGAACCACTTTAATATGTACAATTGTGGCCTCCGAAGTAATGTGTGAAGGTCTAAGAGTGACCTCTTCATTATTGGCAGCAACTTCGGCTTCTGTAGCTGCTCTATCAATATCCCTTGTCCCTTCTCTAAAATTCGAGGGAATATGGGAGGTTATTTCATCATCATACTGTGAAAATCAGGAGTTCTGTTAGCTACATTTAATGGTTTGAAAAAAAAATTAACAACTTAGAAGGGGATACTTACATCAGAAACGATATTAACAGTGGTTAAAGGATTAACCATAAAGATCTCCTCCTCAGTAACTCTTGGGACTTCCTCTCTCTCTCTCTCTCTCTCTCTCTCTCTCTCTCTCTCTCTTCCCTTCTGGCAATACCACTACCATAAGTCATTATGGTTAGAACAGGAGGCTCCCTGGCCACCCTAGGGGGTTACTCCTCTCGCCTCCCTTTTAGAGGAGCCTTGTCGAGATTTCTCTTTAACAAGGAAGGAGGAATGGCGTGAGGTCCCCTAGAACTTGTAACCTCCTCCTCTACCACCAGAGGAGCTGCACAGAAATACACAAGGAACAGTAAATAAAGCATAATGTATTCACTGAAGAGAATGAAAGCTACTTACTAGACGGAGGAGAGACTTTTCTTGAAGAGTCGACAACAACAACCCTCCGAAGAGGAGGTGGACTCCTGCTGACAGGAACACCGGTAGCAGGCCCTTCCAAAGGAGGGGGAACCTTACTTGTGGGAGTCCTAGGTGCTTCCTTCTCCTTTGAGGCACCGGCTGGCACCTGAGAACTCTGCCCCATAGGCTCCCTCACGGGTGACCTAACTGAAGTATCACTTACTTCGAGGCCTTCCCCTTACCCTCCAGCTATCACTTGTTCGAAATGCAAGGGAATGAAGTCAGAAACAGATAAATAAACAGGAGAAATCAGGACAGAAGGATAAAGCACATGAACAAGTCATATGTACCTTCAGAGTGCGAGCAGCAATAGACTTCACTGTTGTGCGATGCTCCTTCAGAGGACTTGGCATCACCCTTGGGAGAACGGGTGTGATCACCCCCGGGTCGGGTGGACCTTAAGTTAATCGGGTTATTTGGAGTCACCACCATCCATCGAGTTTGGGTGTGGATGGTCACCCATGAGTTGATTGATTACAAAATTGAACCGAGATTGTGAAATTGGTACGGTCTAACCAGATTCAGGTAAGAGGGTTTATTTGAGAGATCGGGAAGGTGTTAGGCACCTGTCCTCTCCTGGTTTAACCGGTTACTCGGTTCAAGATTGTTTGGCCAACTTAGATAAAATCTAAAAAATAAACTAAAATGCTAAAAATCTATAAAATTTCTAAAATTAAAAAAAAAGAAAAATAAAATGTCCTAAAATCAATAATAAATCAAAATTCTTAAAATACCAAGAGCATTATATGAAATTAACCTAATCTTTCTAAACGAATAACAGAAAATAAAGAAGAAAAAATTAACAACAAAATTGAATTAACAATATTAAAGACACAAAAAAAAAGGATGCACCTAAACATTCATTGAAAATTAACTCAATTACAACCATGGATTAACCAAATTCATCAACAAAAATTCCATAACATGCTTGCAATGCTATATCGTGCTTAACATAATAGAAACAAGATAAGAAGAAATTAAAATATATATATATATATATATATATACATGTGTAGCTGCTATGAACTCTTCTGTTGTGTTCTGTCCTCAAGCTCACGGATGAGTTCGGCCGAGAACGGCAGCAAATCGAAGGTCTTGAATGGGTATTGGATTGATAGTAGTAGGGAGAGGTTGGAGTTGGAATGGGTTTTGGATTTGATTGGTGGGGTGATGGGTTGTTCGGCCCTTGTTGCTGCTGTTGCAACAGCAGCAACAAGGGTCGTTTGGAGGTGGTTGTGCGATGGTGGAAGTTAGAGAGGGAGAAAGAGTATTGGGTTTGATGGAGAGATGTTGGGTTTTGAAGAGGGTCTGTAGAAATTTGGTTGGGGTAGCTGATTGGAGAAGAAGGTGGTGCGGTGGAGGTTCGGTGAAGAGAGATGGAGGCGGCTAGGTTGGTTGCAGAATAGAGAGACAAGGGAGCTCGGGTAGAGAGACTGAGAGGGAAGATATGACGGAGGTTGGGTTTTCGGTGGTTTTGGGTTGGCTGCAAAACCGAGGATGAAAAGAAGAATGGAAAGAAGAAGAAGAAGAAGAAGAAGAAGAAGAAGAAGAAAAAAGAAAGAAAGAAAGCAGAAGAAGAAAAAAGAAAAGGAAAGGAGAGGGAGATATTACCAAAATGGGGTGAATGGGCTCTCGCCGGAGAAAATGTGGATACTGGAGGGCGTCAGAGGTGTTGTAGCCGGAAGCCAAACGTCCTTGGAAGGTGTTAAGTACCTTCACATAAAATATGAAATTAAAGAATTCGAAATAGAATCATGAGTTCTTCGAGGGACTCTTCCTCCAACTTTGATTTAGATTAACTTCTTTGATTAAAACTACCTGATCCACAGATCTACAATTTAAAGACAAGATAACTTTTCCTATTCAAACTTAGACGTCTTCTACTCAAACTAAATAATAGAAGAGATAAACCTATCTTCTAAATCTCCTTAATTCTAGGTAACCAACTAACAGCTAATGCATTATAGATGCGCTATTCAAATGAAGATAATAACAACTCAAATGAAGATAACAACTAACCAAGATCTTAACAATAACCAATCTTCTTCAGCTGGACAACTGATGAGTCAGCATCTCAGCACCTGCTTCTTCTACGTGTGCATGCATGCATGGCTTGCATGTGTTTAGGCTCATAACATTCTACCGGTGTTGAAGCTAGAGCTTGTCCCCAAGCTCCATCAATGATACCTTCGTCATCAGTGGACGATAAAAGGGTATGAGGAATTATCATGACTTAATTGATCTTCCACAAACTCCTCCTCTCTTTTTTTCAGATCCTTCATCTGGCCAACTTCCCTCCATTAAAAAGAGTTTCTACACCTTGCACTTATGGCCAGGAGCAAACTTTTCTTCACAATTAAAACAGAGGCCCTTGTCACGTCTTTCTTTCATCTCCAGAGGCGTAAGTCGTTTGAGAGGAAAAGTAGTGGACCTTTGAGCTTCGCTGGAAGGGTCAGACGATGATCTAGCTTGATCCACATGGACCTGCCTTTGACGAGAGAAAATTTTTTCTTCTTGCATTCCTGTGAGACCGACTGTGTCAGATAAAGAGGTCGGTTTCACCATTTGAACACTTACGCGGATTTCCTCCCTTAAGCCTCCAATAAAACAGCTGATCATGAAAGCTTCATTGAGACCCTCCATCCTGTTAGCAAGTTCTTCGAATGGCTTTTGATAATGCTCGACGGAGGAGAACTGTCTCAACTTAGATAACATTGTAGTGGGGTCCTCTTATGGAGAGGGCCCGAACCGCATTTGGAGAGCTTTGGTGAACTGGTCCCAACACACAATCGCACCCGATTTCTCCATCCACCTAAACCACTGCAGTGCCTTCCCTTCTAGGGGGAGTGATGCAACAAGTAACTGATGTGTTTGTGGAGTTTGCTAATATAGAAAGAATTGTTTTGCTCTGTACAACCATCCCAACGGGTCGGTACCGTCAAATCTTAGGAAATCCAGTCTCGTGCTCTGTGCGCGCATCGGTCTCTCAATATCTACCATGGTTTCGTTCATATGGTATCTTCGAGTTCGATCGTCCGAGCTTTCTCCTTTATCCTTTCTTGCGCCCAGAGATAAGTCCCCCATTTTCTTGTCCATAGCAGCCACCCGCTGTGTTAGTTCCTTCAAGATCCTCCCTTGTATTTCTGTCGTCTCCTTAAGATGCACCCTTTCTTAGGCCATCTCCTTAAGCATCCCCATCATTTCGTAAATTTTGGCGTTCCTAGTTGCTTCCGCTATCCCGAGACCTTCCGCTCTGATACCACTGTTAAGTACCTTCACATAAAATATCAAATTAAAGAATTCGAAATAGAACCGTGAGTTCTTCGAGGGACTCTTCCTCCAACTTTGATTTAGATTAACTTATTTGATTAAAACTACCCGATCCACGGATCTACAATTGAAAGACAAGATAACTTATTCTATTCAAACTTAGATGTCTTTTACTCAAACTAAATAACAGAAGAGATAAACCTATCTTCTAAATCTTCTTAATTCTAGGTAACCAACAAACAGCTAATGCATCACAGATGTGTTATTCAAATGAAGATAATAACAACTCAAATGAAGATAACAACTATCTAAAATCTTAACAATAACCAATCTTCTTCAACTGGACAACCGATGAGTCAGCATCTCAGCACCTGCTTCTTCTACGTATGCATGCATGTTTGGCTTGCATGTGTTTAGGCTCATAACAGAAGGATGATCGGAGGAGAGGTTGGATGGTGAAGCACCGGATTGAATAGGGTTGGAAGATGTCGTCGTCACCGTCACCGCCTGCGGCAGATTGGATTGAAGAGCAAGGGGATTAAGGTTTCTTCCTATTGAGATTAGGGTTTTTCGGTTTTTCCTTTGGAGAAGAAGATGAATAGTCCTCCCTAATTTGGATCGTCCCTGGCTTTTTATAGCTAGGGAGGGGGCTTATGAAGAAAGTTTCTCTTTTATTGGGGGTTTTGAAAACGAAAAGTTGAATAAGACAAAAAACTAAAGGAGTTTTTTTGAAATAATAAAAGAAATTGATATTTTATTTGAAAAAAGAGAATCTAATTTGTTAGGATGCTTTTTGGAGGTTAAAGATATTTTTGTGCACGCGTGGCGAGATTCTTCGCCACGAGGCATGACAACCTCTTACAATATGCTACCTCACCCAAAACTGCCATGTTTGTGAAAATTCCCAAAATAACCTCTTGACCTCTAGGACTCAGAATTGTACAATTTTACAGTCTTTTCGAAGGTTTTAGCATGTAGAACTCAAATCCAGATTCGAAAATTACTTTTGACCTTCAAAAACTCACTTTTGACTAACAATGGAACTAGGGGTAAAATAGTCATTTCTTCTGATAATCCTGAACCTAATCAAAATGATATTCGTTTGAAAGAATGTTTTGTCTAGAATTCAGATTTTGAGTCAAAAACAAGCTTTGAATGAGGAATAGAGTAGATGGGTTTACCAAGGGTATTTTGGTCATTTTCATGAATTTCAGAGATTTTCAAGGAATTTGAGCAATGGTTGAAGAGAATTTCATAGGATGATTAGGGGTTGCCATTATCTCAAGTCGAGCCGCCTTCCAGGAGCTACAAAACATAAAGAACTACACTTGAGTGCAAATTGGGGTGTCTACAACGGGTTCCTCTTGGCTATTTCTTTCAAAAATAATTGGCTTCTCCAAAAGTTGCGGAACCAAGGGTGCCCTTGAAAGAGGATGGGCCCTCACACTCCTGACCCTCATGTGGATCAGGAGCTCCCATATGAGGGCATTCTCATCTTCTTCTTCCTCTTTTCCTTCTCCCCTTTCTTCTTCCTCTTCTCCTCCTCCCTATTCCTCTTGTCCTCTGGGCAAGTTATCAGGAGTTTTATCAGAAGCCTTTATAGCCTCTTCTCTTCTTTCTCTCCCCTCATAAATATCAATGATCAAAAGATGACCATGGGGCCATCTCCTTCAGAGATGGGGTGATTCTTATCCACTTTCCTTACTCTCTGCTCTTTACTCCCGCTCTAATCTGCCTTTGATTTAACTGTTATGCCCTTGCGGAAGTTGTCCAAATATTTTATAGCATTTTTCCAATAATCAACCCACCATAGAGATACTCTCCCATCTCTCTTTACGGGGGCGGGGTAAGCCTCCCACCCTTCTCGCATCCCCTTGTACCCGTGTATTCAGGAGAATCTTTTCCCCACTCGTGCCATTGAAAGCTCTGAAGTTTTTATTATGGCAATGTTACGAGCTGGGGCAGCTTGATCCATTCCGAATTATCGAAGTACACGGTGGGGATTGTAACCCAGATAACCACTCCCGAAACCTCGAATGAGGCTCAAGAGAAAACCAGGGCGCACAGTCACCAGGAAGGCCCTGTCATCCGGCTTCAGCAAATGCCAGTTGTTGGTGTTCGAAGGGAATTCTCCTTCCAACATGGTCCCATTAGGGTGCAACATCCTTATCCCTCCCCGACGGTATGAACGGAACTCGAACTCAGCTTCCACGTTCAGTATTAAGGACAGCCTAACATTCCGCTTCGGCTCCATCCCGGACCAAATCAACTCTCGAGGGGCCGAGTCCAAGCCCATAACAGTAAGCTGACTCTCCACCATTGAAAAGTTCAAAGGGCCATACTTTTTGTACCTCTCCCACAGGAACAACTGCAGGAAGTTGGCATCCATGAAGGTCTCCACCAACCTCTCTCCTTGGCTTCGGGCCATATCCTCACATAACAAGTCAAGATGCTCATACTGTGATCCTAGGAACAATGGAGCTAGGGGCACTCGAACCACTCTTGCTATCTTCATAGCAAGTGGGAATACCCATTCAACCACCTTGTCAATAAGGTATCCCTCGAGAATGAATCTCGACAAACAGAAAGCCACAAAGGCATCCAGGTGGACCGCGTTCTCCAAGGCCTCACCCCAGCATCTCTTAATAAAAACATTGTTTGCCCTCGGGATCTCTTCTTCATTCCAGAAATAATGCATCCAGCCCGTGAAGGAGTACTTCGTACTTTGATCATGGCCACTCCCTTTTTAATCTCGACTTCTGAAGGGATGCACACCTTCAACAGGTCCACAACACCCTTCTCATTGCTGGACAAGTTTATGGCCCCTGGATTCTCCTCTCCCATTATAAGGAGGTATCGAAGGTTGGAAGCATTCTCCAAAGTCAGAGTGATCTTCCCAAAGGAAGTCACGAAGACATGGTCCTCCGGATCCCATTGGAGGACAAACTGCTTCAAGCCTTCATAGTCCTTGTGGAAATCTCCAACAGAAACCCGTATCGCTTCCAACACTCCAGCAGCATCTAAAAGCTTCTGGTACTCATCATTCTCCATGATGAAAGAAAACCACTCCGGCCAGCCGGTGGGAAGACTGAAGTGAGACTGAAATCCAATCTCGGATAAGGGATAGTCTTCTCTCTCACTGCGAAATACTGGCGCCGCCTTCAAACGGGGGAAACCTACCTTCATCCAAGTAGTCCCCATGAAGGGGCCAAGGAAGGCTTCTCCGCTAGGAACTACATTTGATGGTGGACAGTTCTCAATCCCATCCCAAAAGGGTTGAGTGGACACCACCAACTTCGTATCTGTCTTCTTGCTTGAACCGGGAACCTTCCTTGGAGCCATTGCAATGGTCGATAAAGAAAAAGAAGGAAGTAGTGAAAAACTCAAAAATCTCAAGGAAACTCAGAAAAACTCAAAGCTCAAAAGTTGTAGAAAGTTCTCTTCTTCAAAGGAGCTTCTATTAATAAAAATGGCAGTCTCTCTCTTCAGGAAATCAAAAGGGCTCTTTTGGCGGTTCACATTATCTCAAGAGGTAATCATCGCACATTAATGCATCTGCAATGCATGATAGCCCACATTTAAAACGCACCACCTCGGGGGATGCGTATTTAATGCCAGCCCTTCTCAAGATATGATCCCATGCTTTGCTCTCTAGTGTAGGAAAACATAGATCGGGGGGCTATTGGTGATTAGATGGTCTAATTAAACCCAGTAAATCTGTGGCGTTAATTTAAGCGCGCGCATATATCTTTATTGGGTATGACCGCACGCACTGAATCATTTAATAAAGAAAATACCTGCCACCACGTCGCTTTACATGTGCCAGCTGTCAACAGCAGCTGCACGTGATTAGACCGTTCGGTAAAAAGGTGATATTTGAAACGGCTCAAAGATATCTGACCGTCCTTATCACTAAAAAAGAAAGCTTGTTTATGAAGCAACCTCTAGAAAAATGGCCTACGGAACGACGCCACATGTCCAAATTAAAAAAGGGTGGGTAAACAACCCCCGAAATAACCGAAGGACTAAGGATTTATATTCCTTATAAGGCAGAACATTATTCTTCTTGAAGGACAGTGGTAAGGGTATATTACCCCTAATAGACACCTCAAACATATGGAACTTCAAATAAAGCCTCGAAGTCATACTTACTCATTCTCAGGAAGAGACTTCAAGTGATTTTATTACTTTATTTCATACTTCGAAGGTAAATCCCTTAGGAGAGGCCTTCGAAGGCACATTTTATGCCTTCTAAACTAGGAAGTCTCCCTCGGGTTATAATCCATAGACTTCGAAGTATTACTTATTACATTTTGTCTTAAAAGAACTACGAAGGAGGCATATTTCTTCCTACTGAAGTTCAACTCGATGGCTAACCACCTCCAGATGGTGAACTCGAAGGCTAACCACCTACAGATGGTGAACTCGAAGGTTAGTCACCCTAAAAAAGACTAAGGATTTTGTCCCCTTTGAAAGGCAAAGATATGGGTTTCTTATCCTAGAATGCACTCTTAGACTCATTAAAATTGAAAAGTAAAGTTCGAAGTCACTCTTATTTATCTTTAGGAATTGGCTTCAGATAATATTTTGGGCAAAATACTTGACTTCAAAATCAAATCCCTAGTGGAAAGAACTTCGAAGTCAAGTTTACACCATCTCCAGGAAATGGTTTCTGAAGATGACTTCCTACATAGTTTGATACACTTTCTCTCACTTTATTTCAAAGGAGTTTTAAGGAAACATATATATTTGGGTTTTACTAAGTACAGGTTGAGGGCACTTGGATTGGTTGCTTGAACTATAAACCTTGAAGGATTCCAAGATAAAATCTTCTTTACAGGGACTATTGATCATGAAAACGAGTTCTCAGCTGAGAAAATTAAATTCAAGGTCTTTATATGGGTACCTCGAGAATATATTAGTCACCTTGTAAATATATAGGGTTATCTTGACCTCCTTCAAAGAAAGATAGATAGCCGCCAAAAGTTGTTCCCTCGAGATGGACGAAGTCTAGAAAGGTATTATTGGCATTTAAAGTAACTCATTTTTATTTAAAGTTGATTGAGATAGAGTTCTCAAATGAATAGTACATGATAAAACCTCAGCTACTTATAATATCTATTGTATAATTTATCTAAAGGGGGTTTTGTCTTATCTGGTATGGTAGCAAGAATGGAAACGTTGCTTTTATATCTTTATGCATGTTACATATTTGAGTGACTCATCCTACTTTCTACAAATAACTTAGGCATGCTTAAGTACACGCATCCTTTAAGATATGCTTTAATGCATGGGGATATTTTAAAAGCACCTCTTTGGACACTTGACTGAATGACACTTGTTCTGATTTAAGAGGATAAATCCCTTATAAATAGTAGAGCATATCCTCCATTAAAATCCAATCTGAAACTTCTAAAAAAAAAAAAAGCTGAGAGACAATAGTGAGTAAAGACAATGAAAGAGAAAGGGGAGAGTTAGTCATATGTGTATATAACTCTCGATACGTGATATAGACTTTGAATCACTCGAGTTTTGAGGTTTCTTGCTCTGATATATGCAATCTACTTCACATATCATCTATTTCAAAATACTCTCCTCTTGCCTCTTTTCTTTGTCTTATTCACAAGTCATGTTTGAGAAGGAATGCTCTGGGTAGAACCGCTGCGCGACGGTTTAGGCTACCCCGAGGCAGATTCTCTGAACTTTTATCTCTGGCAGCGATTGTATTGGTGAATTGTTTATATTATCTGTCAAGATAGTTTATATATATTGTCCATTACTAATCCTGCATCATCATTAGTACACTAATACAAACAGGAACAACAAATGTAGAGAACAGTTCGTGTTTTGGTTTTAACATAAGAGCTTGTTACTCTGTATTGGTAAAGGAATAAAATCATCTGTGATGTTTTCTTATGATGGCACTAATGGCGTGATCAAGGGCGGAGCTGATCGGGATGGGCATTTTTTCATGTTACATGGAAACGAGAAAAAGAGCAAACCGACAAAGTGCTTGGCCAATTCTAAACCAGGCTAGACGGACACCTCGGCATCACCGCGGTTGCCGGGTGCTCTAGGCTCCCACCCTCTACCAGGGTCTAGGGCCACCTCGACAGGGGTGGGCACCTAGGCCTTCCGGGGTAGTCACCCCAATAAGGGTGGGTGCTAAGGTCCTCCATATTCCGGTGGAGCCCTTGACTGGGTGTTGTTTTAGCAATCTGTATCGACTGGGGCCCTTTTGTGACTATCCTGGTGCTCCCAAAGGTCCCAATAATGCCTGATTTTTGTATGTATGAATCTCTGACATGGCATGAGATGACCAAACTAAGAGTTATTAATGACATAACATGACCAACTTATGTATAATTGATTAACTGTTTAATTATGTGTATGAGTTTTGCATGTGTTTGTTGGAGAGGAGATCTATGCCCTGGACAAGAGCCTGTCAGGGAGGTTTTTTGGCAGTCCTTGAGGTGTCATGGAAACTGGCACGAGTGTTGTCGGTGACCAAGCCAAACCTTAGCACACTAACCACAGTTTGACTACGTCAAGCGATGACAAGGTGTTACCTCATGAGTAAGTTACTAATGAGTGTACATTAAATTGATTGTTACATTGGCATTAATTCGACCGTTACACTTATTAATGTGGTTTTTACCATGTTAATGGGAGAGAGTTAATACAAGAGTAGCTTCAAATGAGGACGATGATGACATTTGTCACCATCCTAGATATTCTCTTTGGCCTATATAAAGCCTAGGTGGCATAGGCCAAAGGGGGGAAGAACAAGTGAGAGAAGAAACTATAGTGAAAGTGACATTGTTCCAGACTTAAAAAATCTCTATACAGATTCCTCAGATCTATATATATATATATATATATATATATATATATATATAGAGAGAGAGAGAGAGAGAGAGAGAGAGAGTTGTGCAAGGAAACTCTTGAGGTAGCATCGATCCAGACTTGAGAATCTCTCATCATTGGGTCATAGCTGTAGCTTACCTTCTGCGCCTTCTTGATCCAGTCCCTCATTCTCGGTTCGAACAAACGTCTTGGGAATGACTGTATCATAGCGGTTTAGGCCCGAGCCAGATCTAGCTACCTTAACTTTAAAACACGTGGGAGAACACGCAAACATCCTCGGCATACGTGGATTGTGTTCACCAAAAACCCACCTACATTAAATGGTGACTCCATTAGGGAGTTAGATTGCTTAGATTGAGTTCCTTGAGAAGAGATAAGTTCATTTTCATTTTTCATTTCTTTGTCATTTGTGAGAAATCAAGTTACATCCCTTTCTGAAGATGGTTAGTGGGCTTAGGAAACTTCGAATGCGTTCCAACTCCAACATAACCTATGATGTGCCGTAATTACCGAACATTCTTGTAGTTAAATTGGAAGAAGTAGGTGAGTTGCAATCACATGCGTCGACTGAACAGACGGCTGGACAGGAAAATTCGATAGCTAAGTTAACTCAACTCATGATGGCATTTCACAAGCTGAATAATCGCATTTCTAAACATCTGGAAAATATTCTTGCTACCGGCTATGCTCCTCCACCAACTGTTGTGATCAAGGATGTTGTGAGCAGCCACACCGAGAAGTTGATCCTGTCATTAGTAGAGAACCACCTAAGGCCAATGAGTATACCACTCTTGTTGACATCAACGCTTAGTTGAGACATGAGAAAGTATTGCTAGAGGATAACGACACAGATTACGATTTTTGTCCTCCATTCTCGCCAGGTATTCTTAAAAAGCCGTATCCGAATGATTACATCATGCGAAAGTTTTTCAAATATAATGGCAAGACGGGGAATGCGAAGGGAAGGCCAACCTTTTCATGGATTCCTTCAGTATATTCGAATCTGACAAGGAATAGTGACTTCTAGAATTCTCTATGTCTTTATCCAACAAAGCCTATAGTTGGTACTCCAACCCCCTGACGTATTCCATTAAATAGTGGGAGATGGTTCATTCCTTCATTCAGAAGTTCTTTCTCATCGAGCAGAGAATCACCTTTGTTCAAATTAGCAAGGAACACTAGAGGTCTAGTGAAATACTTGTTCGAATTCATCAAGCGATTCCACATATTGACAATGGATTACCTTGAGCCCATCGGCAAGGACCAAATAGTACAGATTTGTATTATTGGGATGAGCCACAATTATCATGCTTACATCGAGAATAATTACATCCACAACTTCACCAATCTCATGAATGTCGCTCGGTGTACGACTTTATCGGTGATATGTGCTGAGAAGCCGAGAAAAGAAAGAGAAAGCAAGTCGAACATAGCTTTGACGGCCTAGTCCGTCGAAAAGAAGCGCTCGATGAGTGTACTACCTAATCCCACAAAGAGAAGAAAAAAATGAAGAGTCCGCATAATCCTATGAATGGCCTTTGTAACTATTTAGATCCAAAGGTCATTGGTAAATATGACCTTAGGACTGTATAGATCCTTGAATATTTTTGTATTATGCAAGGGGACTTCAATGACTAAGAGATTATTTTGAATGAGAAAGGTATTACATTTCAAGAGATTTTGTCATGCCCCAGATCCCTACTCGGGATGGCACGAATCTCGAGGCGCTACCTTCGGGATCCATTTATGGACCGCGGATTTCATATCATCATCACAAATTGATAAAAAGCAATTTTTATAATTACTTTCATTAACTACTCAGAGTGCGGAAGCATAAAAGAATAAATACCAGAGTATGCATAAATTTGTAAATAAGCCCAAGTTCTCATTCCACCTCAACCTGCAACATAATAACTTGCGTGAGCTTGGAATGCCCAGTAAGAGACAATCTGTCTCTGACTTTAACTAGTGTCACAGATAACGGATAATCAAAAGAAAACAAGAATTCATGATAGGCGGAAACAAATTATGATTATACTCCACTGCTAATAACATGAATTATGCTTAAAATGACATGTTCAGATGATATTAATGACATGATTGTACGAAGTAAAGTTTCACATGAAGTTACACATTTGGATCAACCTGACTGAATTTTTGGGGATTACCACCATGGCATAGTACAGCCTGACTGAATTTCTGGGAACAATGCCCAAGGTACAATACAACCTCTGATTGAATTTCTAGGAATGTAACCCGAGGTACAGTACAACCTCTGACTGGATTTCTAAGAATATACCCTGAGGTACAGTACAACCTCTGACTGAATTTCTAGGAATGTAACCCGAGGCACAGTACAACCTCTGACTGGATTTCTGGGAATATACCCTGAGGTACAGTACAACCTCTGACTAGATCCTCTCACAGGAACCTTGTACTCTCACTTCCAAAAATCATTCATTAGTTCAGCGAAGAACTATTATGCATGCATGCTTAGTTTAAGACTCAAATGATAATACTCGTAGATGTTATCCACGTGCCCATACACGTGAAAAATCTACTAGGAAGCATCCTAAGTTTCCTAACCCAAGTGCAATACCAAACACTCTACAATCACATTACATGCGCTTTGTCTATTGCTGCCCAGCTGACCCAGAGAGGCTAATCTTACACATACTCCGTCCATCACAATCTAGTGGACCGGATAAATATGTCAACTACCATCAGTATACGAACTTGAGACACTCTACATACCAGGACTTCCTGCCAGCCTCACTATAGGTTTGCCACCGAGACATACCAGGTGAACACAAGACCACACGATCTTCCTTACTCATTCTCAGTAGTAGGATCCCGGTGATTATATCCAGTGGAAACTGTTCATGCGCCCATACACGCAAGAAATTCGCCGGCTACCATCACTGGTGTCCTTTCACGTCATAAGTAGGGTTACCAATGATAACATTCCTTGAAAGCCATTCGTGCACCCATACACACAAACAATCCGTCGAAAGCCGTCACAGGTATTTCCCCTTCTTAGTTTCATATACACTTAACATTGGTCTTTTAGTTTCGTGTCAGTAGGTTGGGTCTATTTCACTCTTACATTATAGTAAACCATCTTTATAAATCAATAAATCCAAGCAAAATCAACCAATTTAGAAAATTCAATCAAGATAGTTTACTATGACCAAATCAAGTCTGTCGGTAGACTCGTCGGTGCACCAACACTTACCAACTAATTTAATCTCCAAATCCTTTTACTGTCGGTAGGGAGGTCGGTGTACCGACTAGTAACAGAGGGTCCTTATCGGTAGCGTGGTCGGTGTACCGACCAATTCATACCAAATTTTTATCAATCCATCGGTGGTCTAGTCAGTATATCGACGAACCCACCGATGGCTCACAAATGCATTTTCTGGGTTTTTAATTCTAAAGTTTCAAACATGAAAATCATCCTACATCACTACCGATCAATCAATATCTCATGGAGAATACATTTTTAACATAATTTAAACGAGAACCATTAGATCTAAATCCACTTCTGAAAGCAAATACAATCAGACAGAAATGCAACTTACAGTAGTTTAGATGCTAAGATCCGTCCAAGCTTTCCCTTTAGCTTACTCTGATCACCTTCTTCGTTTCCTCTTCTTCTTCTTAGTCTCGTACAACTAGGGCTTTCTCCTCTTATTCCAATTTCTTTCATTTTTTTTCCTTTCTTCCCTTTTCATCATTTTTTTCTTTACAGGTGTAATGACCAGGGAGATTATAGTAACTCCCTTCTATTTCTCATTTGACCATGGCAACCCTCCTCAGATACAGTTGAGATTTAAAATTTGAACTTCTTATTACATTCATCACCCTAGATGTTAATTAATTACGCTTAGGGCTGTTTCTTTGTTTCTCTATCCAATACTAAGGACAAAAATTAGTATTAGCAAACTAATTCCATAATAAAATTTCTAATAACACTAATTAAATCCTTCGAATGTTGTTTTAATTAATCCACACTAAAATACTAGGTTCGGGTCATTACATTCTCCTCTCCTTAAGGAAATTTCGTCCCCAAAATTAGCATGAGTTCTAGGTTGGTCTTGCTTACTACAACCTACAATCACCGAAATTCCTTTCACTACATTATCACCTTACATCATTCAATCCTCACTCCCACAGTCTACATCTGAATAGTTAGGTTAACTTCGGCTCTCACCTAACCATGACTGGACATATATTTTCATGATTTTCGCATCGACAGAAATTTACAACTATATTGTACCCAACCATGGCAAAAATTCACCGAAGTATAGGTGATCATCCTTCATAAACTGAAATAAAATTTTCATCCAAAATCTAACATAAGTTCCCAAACACAAAACAAGTTAACTAGTACTACCATTCACAGTCATAAGTTTTTCAGTCAGAAAAACCCATTATATCAAAGGAAAATTAAAGAAAAACATAGTACGAACATAAACATGACAGGGAATTCATTCCTCCGCTACAGACTACGAGCCCTTTTGCTCTGTGCTTCGCCTCCTTCTTCACTCTGCTCTGGTGTCACCACGTCATCTGGCCTGCGACAGGCTGCAGCGATCTCCCGTACATATCGTGCGAGTCTAACCATCGCTCGCTCTAGCACTGACCGATGCTCGCAGAACTTGGTCCTCAACCTCGTAGTAGTCCTCTCAAGTGCAGTTAGCCTGACCTCGATAGATCTGTCTCCGCTAGCATAGTGGTCAGTAGGAAATCTGGAGACTGACACTGATGATGAAGCCTCCTGTTGTAGTGGTGACTGCGGATGTGTTGGGGGTGCATCTGTCTGCGACTCAGGTAAGCGGGTCTCCTCTTCCCTTGCCCCGCCTCTATCCCTCCTAGATGCATCGAGAGTAGGTGCCTATGTCCCATAGATGATATGTTGAGGCTGCCGTAGGGATGTATAGTGTCCCTACTTTTAGGGTCAGGCATAGAGAGCCCCCACTTCTGAGCTAAGGTGGTCATCAAGCAGGCAAAAGGTAGTTGGCTCTTTTCTTTGGTAATGTATGGTGCGGATGATATGTTGCATAATGATGCTAGGCAAGCAGGGCTAGTGCTCTAATGCTAACTGGTTCAAGATTTGAACCATATACGAAGCCAGATCAATGGGATTCCCGGTTCTTGGGTATACATTACAGAGAAAAATGTTGTGGAGGATTCGATACGGAGGGAGCATGGATGTGGCAGGGAGTGCTATCACGCCCCAAACCCGTAACCCTGATCCCTATGTGGGATGGCACGAATCACGAGACGCGACCTTCGGATCCATTACTGGACCACGGATCAGCATATCATAACCGAAGATAAAATGAAATAAATAATTTTTATTCATTCAACAGAGTGCGGAAGCAAAACTAACATCAAATAAACAAATCCTACTGGCACTCAGCTGGGCCATCTATTACATCAATTTCCAAAATATCCAATAAAGAAATAACTGGTCTGTAAACAAAAGTAAAGTAGCATCAACATAAATGAACCACCCCGGGTCCACAACCTCCAACTCATAGTCAACCAGCAACTCAATATGCACCGTCTCCTCGGTCACGAGCACGACCTACAACATCAATAAGTTGCTGAGCATTGGAATGCCCAGTGATAGTA
>JAUPMG010287502.1:0-32087 GCA_031762675.1 Pachysandra terminalis | reverse complement strand
CCCCGAATGGATTGGATCTATTTGCTAACGAAATGAACGCGGAGCCCGTTTTGAATGCGTCTTCGATTTGGAAGTTCTCGCGAAGAGAATAAGACACAACTCCCCCTCCCTCTTTCTTTTCCCGCTTTGCAAATCTTCCCCTCTAACGTAGGTTGGGCGACGGCGGGTGCGGGTGGAATACACTTAAGAGAAGACGCTCGACTGATATGGCCTTATGAGTTGCCTTCTTAGTCATCTCAACTGATTTCTCTCTCAATAACTCATGTATGTCGAAGAATCTCTAATGAAAATCTCCTAAGTGTGGAGCCAAGTGAGGAGTGCCAAGAGAATTTGACAGTCTTCTCACTCCCGCTTGGTGTCTTTTTTGTCCACCCTTAGCCTCTTAGCCCACCTAGGCTTATATAGGCAAAGAGGATCTCTAGGATGGTGACAAGTGTCACCATCCTTCTCACTTGTAGCTGCAACCCTACAACTCCTCATTAACATGGTAACTCCCCATATTGATGCATATCCGCCAAGTTAATGGGTGCTCTAATGGTCAATTAACTATCCTATTCTTATGATAACAACTCATTAATAGTAACTCATTTATAGCAACTCACAAGACCGTATCTCATCGTCACTCAACTTCGTCAATCCGTAGGTCGGCATGCCGAGTTTGGCTCAGCCACCGATGTTACCCATGCTCATATCTGTCACACCTTAAGGACGCCGAACCCCCCCGGTGACAAGCTCTCGTCTAGAACAAAGATCTCCTCTCCGATAAACTATAGCATATCAAATAATCAGTAAGTACATAACCAATTATTCATAAGTTTGATCGTGCCATGCTAGACACGATCTTCCGTTTGGTCATCCCATTCTATGCCACAGATTCTGACATGAAAATTCAGAGCTTTTTCAAACCTCGTAACTGTTAAAAATGGGACCCGGTACGAACAAGTTCCATAGTGTCGGGGTGCTCCTTTATCGAGAACCAAAAAAGCGTTAGTAAAAAAAATAAGTCCGGGAACCTCTATGTCGGGATCGGCTGGGACCCCGCCAGGCTAGGCGCCTAGGTATTTTTGCATGGGCGCCCCTTTCAGGCTAGTAGAGGATGGCCAGGTACCTCGAGATCAATTTGCTGAAGTACCCACCAAATCCGACTTCGACTCAGCTAACGCCTTCAGTACTTTTCCAACTCATACATTTTTACAATTTATCAAAGGCACAATCCGGCTCTTTTTCTCAGGTTTGCCGATGGGCTAGGCACACCAAAAACAACTTGGCTAAGTCTCATGGTTTTTTGAGAAGCTTGGCACATCAAAATAGCTCGGTTAAGTGTTAGGATTTGCCGATGAGCTTGGCAAACCGAAATAGCTCAGTTAAGTCTCAGGATTTATCGACGAGCTTAGCACAGCAGAAGTAAGTCGGTTAAGTCTAAGTTTGGTTTACAAAAGACATTTGGCAAACTCGGTTTGACCAAGTCTAAAAAATCTCTAATATCTTAAATCTCAGTTTTGGCGGTTTTCAGGGGTAATGACATGGCACTGGGTGACATAGACCCGTCACATCATCTTCAACTGATGACATGGCACCTTTTTCAAAAATGCCCATCAACATTAAGCCCCCTTTTGCCGATGGCATGTGCTATAATGCCAAGAGGAAAAATTGAGAAGGTCATTTTTGTAAAAAGACCACCGCCTAAAGTCAAAAAGTTAAGGTCCAAGTTAAAGATCTCAAGGGGATCTTCAACATATTTGGTTTCCTATTCTCTTTCCTTCTCTTTTTCTCCTACCTTTTATATTTTTTCTTTCTTTCTTTTCTCATTCTTCTTTTCTTTGACTACATGCAACTCATGCAAAGGAAAGGAGTGAGCCCAAGGGGTTGGATGCCCCCCTTTTTTGGCCCATTCAATTGCTTTCCCTCATTTTCTGTCTTTCTTTTGGCAACATGCCTTCACACTATTTTTTCTTTCTGTTTTCTTCCCTTTTTTTTTTTTTTTTTTTTTTCCATTCTCCACATATTTAGTAATTGATCTTAGAAGATTAGGAAGCTTTCTCCTAAGACAATTATAAATACTTCCTCTCATTCCTTCATCACACTTTTTATTCTCTCATTCTTTCTATTCTTCTCATTCTCTTCTCTTTTCTTCTCATACTTTCTCTCACTTTTATACATGCTTCATTCTTTTTGAGCTTTTGAACTTCGGCAAGTATCTCAATGTAAGCTTCATCATTCGTTGGAGCTTTTGAACATCGACAAACTCATCAAAGTAAGCATCATCTCATTATTTGAAGCTCTTGAACTTTGGCAAATACTTCGAGGTAAGCACCATCTCATTGTTTTGGCGCTTTTGAACCTCGATAACTTATTTGAAGTAAGCTCCATCTCATTTTTTGAAACTTTTGATCTTCGACAGATTTTTCTAGAAGTAAGCTCGGCAAATTTTCCTCTCTTCAACAAAATGGGCAAAGCTTCCAGTCACTTCACACTACGTTCCGCTATTACCGATCAGGATTTGGCATGAAGTAGAACTCTTTTCTTCCTCTGGCACTCTCTTCGTTTACTGACGAGACCATCTGTCTATTTCCGGATCATACCGAGGATATTGATACCAGTCCTTCTCATAAGGAAATTTCTTGCTTCCATCTAGAGAGAGGTATGTCTCCCTCGACTCCCATTGCTTTCTTTTCACGGACACAACCTCGACTGCTTTGGACGAATGGGTAGAAGCATACTTTTCAATGTTGATGGCCAAGAGCTTCTTCGGAGCCCCGAAATTTTGGAGACTATTCAGTTGAGTACATTCCTGCATTGTTCTCGTGATATTAATCAATTGGAACATCTTATATATAAATGGAGTCCGACGGATCATACCTTCATTACTACATTTGGTGACATTTGGCCTTCTTTGGTTGTTGTCCATGCGATACTTGGCCTTCCCATTGTAGGCATCAATCCGGTTCTTGTACTTAGTGGTGCATCCAAGGCATGTGTGCAAGCCTTCTTTCCAAACATGTTCTGAAGCCACTTTGTAACCCATTTTACGAATCTTGTCTGAACAGTGATGCTCGTTGTCATTCATTCTCCAACTAACGCCGATATTTTTTGAAGGAAATCGGCCTTGCCGAAGAGGGTCAGAACCCTCCTGTGATACGAGTCTTAGGACGAGATAGTCCTATGTACCTGGACACCTTTATTGCATTCTGGTTGTCTTCATTTGTCTAGAGGCCAAGACTGGTCGCCGAGTTCATGAACGAATCTTGGATACAATCGTACTACTTGCACAGGGTCAGCAGTTGAGTCAGGAACCTCTCTTCTTAGGGACTTTGTAATGGCATCTGGACCACTGTTGTGTTGCCATAGGAGCACCTCGAAGTCGAGTGGTAATGACATATACACATTCACTATGTTTGTAGATATGGTTATGGACCCGTTACAGTTGCTATGCACCAGAGAACCCTCTTCCCTCGATAGATACAAGAGATATCATCATAGAGGATGGCGTTCGCTGAATCCTTATTTGTAGACGAGAGATTACCTGGGTTTAGAGATAGACAAAGACAACCCCACAGCACATAGTAATTACCTATAGGGGATGAATAGGTTTTGCGCCGACATGCGGAATTATTTGGGTCCTTTCTAAAACCTATTTAATTATGCTAATTGTTTTAACAATTACGGGGACATTGAAAACAATAGCTCACATATGTTGATAGATATGCATACAAATACATGGAAATAAAGTACACATGCAAACCATTCAACACATGAGATTTATAGTGGTTCGGCACCCTGGCCTAGTCCACTCCCTTGAGATACCACCAGCGGGTCCCAAGGATTTCTATGGTAGATTTTTATTTTTATGGCTCACCTTCAACCGCTGAAGAATTTACCGGCATTCTCCAAGCCGTTACAAGGATTTCACTGGTTCACCCAAAAACCATAACGTGGTTTCCCAGATAACCTCCAAACCACCACGAGGTTTCCTGGCTAACCCTAAACCACCATGAGGTTTCACGGCTAACTCCACCTCAAACCGTTACAGTTTTTACCCTAACTTAAAAATAGTAAATGGACTACTTCTATGAGATTTTACCCCAAGTGAAGATCATCCATTGTGAGCTTGAATCCCCATTTCGCGCTCACGTTCCTCACTCCTTTCTGCCTTGGAATTCATCGCGCCTTGGAATTTATCGTTGACGCTTGATGGAGATGAGGGCCTTACAATCCTAGATGTGTGTGTGTGTGTGTGTGTGTGTGTGATATAATCTTCAATGCATTACAATAAGGGTAAGGACTAGGATCTCAATCCTTCTTCTTCAATTTAGTTAACATAGAATGTCAATTCCATTATGAATGGGAAGAAGATGGAAGGAGAGGTTTTCTCTAGCTTAAAAGAGAGCCAAGAGCTTTCAGATCTAGATCTAGGGCTTAAGAGAAAAATGTACGAGTCTTTTTGCGTTTTGATCTAGGACTCTTTATTGATAGTGTTTCTAAATTTCGCGGCCTCCGGTAGATCGGCAAAACTGGGCGGTCGATCGGTGGCTCCACCGACTTACTTTAATTTGAATTTCAAACTCAAAAGTAAGATGGAAAGACCAAACCGATCAACCCTTCGAGCCACTAGTCGACTGGACCTTTCAGTCGGACGCTCGGTAGCGCTCAGGATTTTCAAAATCGACTTAGGGTTTTGAGCAACCGGTGAGCTATCCGATCGATCGCGAATCGACCGGATGCTTTAGTAGGTCAACTGGGCACGTGCAGATCGCAAAAACCAGTACTTGTCTACTATGCGACTGGCACAGGGCCAGCCAGTCAAAGATCGACCGGACACCTTATTCGGTCGACCGGACACTTGGTCGGTCAACCGGTGCCCCTGGGAAAGCCTAATTTTACATTTCTATGGTAATTTTTTCGAAGGTTCATCCACGAATGGTGACCATCCATTGGTAATCTTTGGCTGTCCGGACTCGCATCCAGATGGCAAAGGATTGCGGAGTGTACCTCAACAAGTAAGGTTACTCCAATATCCCTTGAAACAAGTCAAAATATAATGAATAGTCTGTTTCTAGGGGCTGTCTAGTGCATGTGTGTGTATACCTTTATATAGGGGACCAATTCCGATAGATGCTTCGTTTTAGCTTGGTCTTCCTTGCATCCGCAACTCTTGATCTTCAATATGCTCGGTCACAGATACTCAAAGACACAACATTGACAAAATCGGAGTATGTCTAGGAAAATTCTTATGACATTTACAATCTCCCCTTTTGTCAATTTGAAACAAAAACACCTATCCTAGTACAACACACACACTAGACTTCTATGAATTGAATAAAAATATGATTTACAACTTGATTCAACTCATAGACAAAAATTGAGATACAAGAAACTAATACAATACAACGCTCTGTGCTCCCCCTTACCTTTTGCTTTAACTCCCCCATACTTTGACATACTTGCAAAACAAATAAGAGTGTGCCTGCAAGCTGATACGTACCATGGGTGGAGTATTTAGATTTCCCCTTTTTATCATAAATAGACAAAGAGATATACAAATTTGGGGGGAAAATTCCAAATGTGATTGCATTTTGGCTTGATCCATCTATTAAGATGAGTTTTAACCAACTTGGTAACTTAGGTACCATGAGATGAGTCAACTGACATGGCTCCATCAATCCAGATGAGCTCTTACAGTCCTGTGCAGTCCAAGCTCCATGGATGAGTTCAACCAACCTTGGCTCCATCTTAACGGATGAAAACAAACCAAAAGCAACCACAACGTATGTTTGCAATCAAGCAATCACACTATGTTTGCAAAATTGGGTCACGCCAAACCAAAAAGGAATGACCTCAATCCAAGGCAAGAACAATGTGTTTGCAAGCTTGGGGCACTCCAACCCAAAACGGATGAACTCAACCCAAGGCAAACACGCACTCATGTACACTCATCATAAGCATTTATGTGAGGTCATTGTATACAAAAGGTGAGGTATAAAGGTTGGTTCCATATAATATGAAATAATAACCATAACAACATTTATTGTCCTCTGGACATCCATCAAAAGATAATCAATACAATACAAGATGTAAGATAACAAACATAATACATGCTTAAGATTTAACTATCAGATCAATGTATATGCTTGTAACCCCATTAGGCATCCTAAAGCCCAATTCCCAATGGGGACTTTGATTCGGAAAAGATGAGCACGATGGCATGTGTATGCACCATGTGGATCTAGTCAAGATATGCAATAGGCACAAGACTCACATAGACCAGAACACGCATGTGGAAGATTTTACTATAAGCCACAACATGCAAGTTTCGTAAGTATACACACCAAGATGCCATCTAATCCAAATCACGTCAACAAGGATCACATATATAAAATAAGCATGAAAGCATAATATGATCAATGCAAGCAGGTATAAGCTATGACAAGAAATTTAACTATCAAATCAAATATAGCCTATACATGCCTAGGATGGACCCCATAAAGATAAGAATGGTGCACCGGTCAAACCAAGAAAATGTGTAGACGAGACATATCAATTCGCATGACTAACAACAAGTCTACACATGAGGGTGGAAATTCTCAACGAAAGATATGTCACTAAAACATAACTAGAGAATTTCCAAGAGAGATCAACACATTTAGACCATAAAACAGATATAACTGTACAACAATCATATAAAGTCTACATGTCAAGGAAATATTAATATAGGAAAGAACGAAATCATACAACCATATAATATTAAAAGGAAGTAAGACATTATCATAAAGCAAAAGATTGATCTAGGCATTAAAGTACAGAATAAGTTAATGATGTAACAATCAAAGTATAACCATAGTCCATACATCCCAGGAATAAACTTAAGTACGGATATATCAAAGCGGCACAAACAGTCTATTCAAGGAGGACAGCACAAGTAGACAAACGAGGAGAATACCAATATGTCGCAACCAAGAGTCTACATGTGTCAATGTACATAATAAAACATGAACATGTGATGATATAACTAAATGGGAGTGAGTTCACTCAATAAATTACATTGACCAGAACATGGCGAGTACAACATGTAGTGAAGTGTGTGTGTTCAAATGTGTGCATTTTAACAAGATATTACTACAATAATCTGAAATGCACACAAGGTAGAATATGTATGAAAACCAATATACCTCTACGAGATAGCATACAAATTCAATAGAAGACACACACAACATGTCATCAAAACCACCATATATATGCATAGACTTACATAAGATATCTCAATGAACTACAAGAGCATCTATGCAAATAGGAGTAGATATTATAAAGATTTTAAGTGTAAAAGCTCAAATATCTACACAATTAGTACCAACCAAGGTGTACCATATGAGAAATAGAACAACAAGTCAAAGTGTGACTACTCAAGCATACATGAGTCTATGTTCTCAATCATAGTACAACCCAAGATGATACAAAAGAGAAAAGGACACCAATATTTAAATGAACTATAAGCACAAGAGTCTAATTTTCGATAAGGGACCGTGACTAAAAAGACATGCAAAAGTGTGTGCTTCTAATAATGTGAATATTCAAGATTATTTTATAATAAAGGAATAGAATATCACACAAGCTTGAACTGATATAAATCATATGTTTATAGAAAGTACATATATTAGAAGGGAAGCTGAAAGCACATACTCATGTCTGTCGTACCTCAGTGTATAGACATCCCAAAAAAGATATTCAAATATGAATACAAAATAAGTCTATACACAAAATGCGTCAACACAGCTTAGTCATTATAACACCAAGTCAAAAGACCAAGAAGGAAGACACAAATTATGCATGAAAAGGATTTTACTTAAATAAAGCATGTATGAAAAGTTTTCCTAAAGATATTAAAATAGAATCATAGGAAGACAATGAACATCAACATGAATTATGTAAAACATATTATCTTATAAAGCATGGCATAATAGTCATGATGCACAAAGAACTAATCATGTATAAAACCAATATAAGTATAAAGCAATCTTACACAATTAGTTCACATATCATAAGGTAGATAAAGATCTATAAGAACATATGAGAGGGTTTTCCAAAGATGATTTTAACGAGAAAGCACAGGGAAAACACAACCAACTTCTTAGATCATGCAAATAATAAACTAATTATTACACGTGAACTAGAAGGAGAACAAATTATGCATATAAGAGGTATTTGTAAAGACTTGAAAAATCCAGACTAAAAAGAACTTTAATGCAAAGTGTAAAAAGGTAATTAAAACACTTCTCACTTAGAAACTAACCTCGGTTGTTAATGAGATAGATATAATAAGGATTATAAACTTTGATAAATAAACTAAGGTCATTCATAAAGAATTACAGTTTAAATAAAAACTGGGTTATTGGATTAATCTAGGATTAACCAAACAAGACCTAACTCTAATAATTAATTAGGCTGGACTTAAGTAAAGCCCAATAAGACTAAAACCCAATTAAGCTAAGGCCCATTTAGACTAATTAATAACTAATTTTTGTGATAATTAGATCAGGACACTTAATGGTTAAGTTATAATTCGAATAGGACTTTAGACTAACAGACAAGCACCAACTACTAATCCCAATACAACTCTAACACCTAAAACTTATAAAGTAAGATTAATTAAGAGAATTAGAAATTATACACACACCAATTTTTGTGGGAATCTCTAGGAGAAACTAGAAGGAGATTAGAAGATCAGAAAAGTAGAAGAACATTAGAAGAATCAATAATGGCAGTAAAACCTATAGCGAGATGTGAGTTTTCCTTTAGTGTCTCGTGTATTTGCTTCTCATCTAATGTTGTTTCATGGGGAATTCCTTTCCTCCTTGCATACATAACCCTTCCTCATTATCATACTAATAAAACCAAGAAAGATCGCATGTAATTAATAACAAGAACATATGATGTTAACATAAGATTGTTAGAAACCAAGACAACAGATTTGAATGAGTATTGTTAAATTCATAATTATTGTGATCATTAAATTGACCAAACCACCATACACAAATCCCTAGGTTGGTTAGATGAACAACCCTATAAAATCCCATGATCTGAATCAACTTTGCCCTGCACGGGCATACCAACCGGTGTACCGGTTAGTCTGCCAGTAGAAGCCCCTGTTACCTTGGGTGAAAGCAGTGTTCTGCCTAGCCTGCCGGTCCTACTGGTGTGCTGGTAGAGTTTCACAAGTCTATTGGTGTACCGACACCTTATCGGGATCCTACCGAAAGGTTCCTTTGCATATCAAGCACCCTAGCCCAACCGGTGTGCCGGGACCTTACCGGTACCCTGCCGGTTGAGCCAAACCTTATCCTACGCTATAGCCAGACCTACCGGTGTACCGGAACCCTACCGGTACCCTGCCGGTTTAGCTAGACCTTATCCTACACTATAACCAGACCTATCGGTGTACCAGAACCCTGCCGGTAGCCTTCTGGTTGGCCACAGTGACCTTAATTTGACACTTTGCGACCCTAAATATCTTATATTGATAACCTAATCTATTTTTGGACTTCCTATACCCTAGCATGACCATCTTAAACCCTTCAAAGTAGTGTGGTATCCATATAGACCTAATTATTTGAATTGTATATGTTGGCATGATTGATAGACCTTATGAACTGATGTGTGACCCATATTTATGATTTATATTATTGATTTGCATTGATACTCTTGTCACGTAAACATCCTAAGATTAATTCCATAAGAGTTATAATATGTAATTATAATATGTATAACTCCATGATCATATCAGTTTGTGCAATAACTTATATATGCATATCTTATGTGATTATATCGTAGCATAGTATCACGAGAATGTGCTCATATCCATGATGATTGAATATGTGTTGTGCCATCATTGTGTGTGAACTGCATTAATAAAACGGATCTGAATCAATGAGGTGCATATGAAATCCCAACCGAGAAGGCTTTTTGACCAATATCTTATTATCAAGGATATTGTCTGGACTCAAGACCGCCTATACTAGTATTTAGTCCAATGAGGGACTTATTATTGTTTGTTTTCGCCCAAGGTAAGAGGTATGGGGGACTCATAATACTTGTGGTAAGATGAAAGGATTTGGGATAGGCCTTGTATGGGGGTCCCAATCTGAATCATAAGAGTCACTCCTTTGGTATTCGGGTAATTCACTTCTCACTGAGGTTTGTTCATATTTTTTTCACCTTGGATTTATTTATGCCCGTGATCGTAAATATGTGGGGGAATCGTGTTCTCTTGGTCGAAGCCCCTTAGAATTATGATGCGTACATAGAATATCTTGCATTGAGAATGACCCTGTATGGGGGGGATGGTTCGCTAAGACATCTTGCTCAATGTGATTAATTGGTCTAGTGTGACACTTGAACTATTGGAATACCGAACATCATGCATACTGCATTATCATGTGTTTGTTGACATTATTGATGTTATCTTGTGTATGATACACTTGATATGATTCTCATACAGATTTAGGCGTATAGTATGAAAATATGACCATTGATATCCTTATGATACAGACCAACATGAGGTTTGGATAAGAGAACATTAGCTTATAGATTTCAATGTCATATCATTATTTCTAGATTTATCATATTTATATTATGTTATATATATTTTTGTAGTAGCATTAGGTGATGAGTAAATACCTTGCTCTAAAGGTCTACTCACATGAGCTTTGGCTCACGGATATTTCATTATGTTTTCATGTATTAATGGAAGATAGATCACAAACGAGAGCTATGGGAAAAGGGATGAAAAGATAGAATATTAGGGATATATTGATGTAATAGATTTAGTTAGTTTATTTTCCAGATTTGTAATATTAAAGAACAATGTAATTATTACCTTATATTTTATTAGAACTGTTATAAATGACTTCCGCCTATGGTCTTATATTGCTTACCACTCCTATAGGGATATGGGGTGAGACTTGCATTATGAACCTTTGCGAGTCCCACAGATCTAAACTGGTTTGGGATATGACAATATTATAACCAAGTAAGTATACACATAATTAGTTCAATACCCCATATTCACGGACAATGATATTCCTATACAAGCAACAAGCCTGTGAACATGAAGTAAACCATGTGGACTTCTCTTTAGGTACTAACTTGGTAGAAGTTGGGGCAAAGAGAAAGCGCTCAACAGAGCAACGAGCTACACATGAAGAATATTAATCTTAATGCATGACATGTATAACAAAGCGCAAGGGATAAATGTCACTAAGGATGTACATAGGAGTACAACATGACATTATCCAAGAGTGATGACATAGGAAAATATATATAATTATAATAAAAATCTATGTCAATCCAACACATATCCTAAAATAGATTTTACTCTTCTTATAACACATGGGAGGTTTTTCCAAAAAGAGATTACTATAAACGCCATGGAAAACTACACTATGCTTTAGAAATCATGCAACAAGATCTTACTTTGAGCAAAGCATGAAGAAGTATATATGATCTAAATATGCAACCAAGAATATACCTATAATAGCATATGAGCACAAATAGATCAAACACCGTAAATTTAGGCAAAAGATATGTATTTGAGGAAAGAGCCTAGCCTAGGTTTGAGAGCTTCTCAGAAAAATTCAGAAAAATACAAGTAATATTCTGAAGAATCTAAAAAGCTACTAAAGCCATATGATATATGAACATACACATATCATGAAGCCACAAGAGTGCTAATCATGCACATTATAAATATTATTATGAAGTACAAACATGCACAACAAATTCAAGTTTCACACACTTAAGCAAAATGATATAACTGTGAGTACCAATGCCTAAACGTGACACCTACCAAGGGAATTAACCCTTGGGGACCCACTTAGTGGGTATTAGGGGAGTCCAAGGAGGGTCCAAAACAATAACACTAGTGTGGACAACTAAGCAATGTTCCTTAATTTTAGGTATCCATGTTTAGGTTTGGAAGGGTTCATACCAAGAGTTTTCTAAGAATTCATTACATTTGTCTATGTTGTCCGAATTTGTAGAGGGCATACTCTTGGGAGAATTTCTAGGATATCTCCTTTTTATCTTATTTCTCCTATAATTAGAAGATTCCTTTCTAAAATATTTTCCCATTTTGGGTTCTACATTCTTAGGATATCTTCTTTTCTTCACCTTCTCAATTCCTTCAATTGTATCATTAGATGCATGAGTTAGTTTAGAAATTTCTTTCATGAGCTTATCAAGGGGAGGAAGGCTAAGAAGTTCATGTTTTCTTTTATGAGACTCCTTGGTTTTAACTCTATGGTCATGAGAGGAGTTCTCATTTTTAGGAGGTGTCAATTTCTGCAAACTTTTCTTTGCCTTATGAACAGTGTTGGATTTTCGATTACGTTTCTTCTTGCACTCAAATTGCAGATGACCCGGATCCCCACAGAAGTTACCCACGATTTTAGATTTGGCACTATAAGCTCTAGAGGATGAGATTTTTTGGGGTATACTGGCCAAGCCCTAGACAAGTCCTATCCTCAATTGGTTTTCCCATATCTGAGAAACTTTTAAGTTTCTCATCCTTTTTGGTTAACGTTTGGGCAACCAAATCTCTAGACATTCTAAGTTGGTCTATTTCACTAAGTAATGATTATTTTCATATTTGACTTGTATAAGCTCACTTAATTCATTTTTTTACTTAGTAAGACATTCATTAGTCATAAGGAAATCAAATTTTAATGTTTGATTCTCAATGTCTAAGTCATATTTATCTTTAGACAATATTTTCAGTTTGCCTTCCAACTTAGATTTGTCAAAGACTAATTCATTCACTCTAGTAGTTAATTTATAGCTTTCTACGTAGAGAGAATTATAAGCCTTCTGAAGATCTTCACCATCCGAATCTTCAGGTTTGGCTTCCTTTTCAACTGAGTTTTCATGTATAGATAAAACTATAAGTATGGAATCCTAAAGCAAAGGGATTGGAGTTCTACCCCTCATATTAGCAAGGAATTTTACTTGATCATCAATACAAAGAGTATCTAACTCTTAATCAGAAGAGTCATCCCATTTACGCTCAACCACTACCCGTCTTTTGGTTTTACTTTTGGTAGTGTGAGTGGGAGCTCAATGACCCTTAACTCTAGGCACCACTACAGATCAACTAGAGGTTGTTAAACCTTATATCCGGGCACGAAGCTTTGATACCAATTGAAAGTGCACGTAGTAATTACCTAGAAGGGGGTGAATAGGTTTTGCACTGATATGCGGAATTATTTGGGCCCTTTTTAAAACCTATTTAATTATGCTAATTGTTGTAACAATTACGGGAAAATTGAAAACAATAGCTCACATATGTTGATAGATATGCATACAAATACATGGAAATAAAGTAGTGGTTCGGCACCCCGGCTTCGTCTACTCCCATGAGATACCACCCGGGGGTCTCAAGGATTTCTATGGTAGGTTTTTATTTCTACGGCTCACCTCCAACCGCGGAAGATTTTACCGGTATTCCCCAAGCCATTACAAGGGTTTCACTTGTTCACCCAAAAACCACAATCAGGTTTCTTGGATAACCTGCAAACCACCATGAGGTTTGTCGGCTAACCCCAAACCACCACGAGGTTTCATGGCTAACCCCGAGCCCCAAGGTTTCACGGAAACCTCAAACCTTTACAATTTTTAACCTAAATTAAAAACAGTAAATGGACTACTTCTATGAGATTTTACGCTTTACAGTTCTGAGCTTGAATCCCCGTTTTGGGCTAACGTTCCTCGCTCTTTTCTGTCTTGGATTTCGTCGTTGACGCTTGACAGAGACGAGGGCTTTACAACCCTAAATGTGTGTGTGATATGATCTTCAATGCATCACAATAAGGGTAAGGACTCAGGATCTCAATCCTTCTTCTTCTATTTAGTTGACGTAGAATGTCAATTCCGTTATGAATGGGAAGAAGATGGAATGAAAGGTTTTATCTAGCCTAAGGGAGACCCAAGAGCTCTTAGATCTAAATCTAGGGCTTGAGAGAAAAACGTGAGGGTCTTTTTGTGTTGAGATCTAGGACTCTTTATTTATAGAGTTTCTAAATCTCACGGCCTCCGGTCGATCGATCAAACTGGGCGGTCGACCGGTGGCTCCACTAACTTACTTTAATTTGAATTTCAAACTCAAAAGTCGGATGGAAAGACCAAACCGATCAATCCTTTGAGCCACCGATCGACTGGACCTTTCCGTCGGTCGCCCAGTAGCGCTCATGGTATTCAAAACCGACTTAGGGTTTTGAGCAACTGGTGAGCTATCCGATCGATTGGGGGCCGACTGGATGCTTTGGCTAGTCAACTGGGCACGTGCAGATCGCACAGACCAATACTGCCTGCTATTCGACCAGCACATGGGCCAACAAAGCGGAGACCGATCGGACACCCTGTTCGGTTGACTGGACACTTGGTCGGTCATCCAATGACCTTGGGAAAGCCTAACTTTAAATTTCTATGGCCATTTTTCTCAAGGTCCGTATCGATCATCCATGGGAAATCTTTGGTTGTCTGGACTCGCTTCCAGATGGCTAAGGATCACTTAGTGTACCTCAACAAGTAAGGTTACTCCAAGCTCCCTTGAAACAAGTCAATACACAATGAATAGTGTGTTTCTAGAGGCTGTCTAGTGCATGTTGGATGTGAGTATATACCTTTAGATAGGGGACCAATTCTGATAGATGCTTCGTTATAGCTTGGTCTTCCTTAAATCCGCAACTCTTGATCTTCAATATGCTCATTTACAAACACTCAAGGAATATGTCACAATATTAACAAACCTAGCGTATGTCTAGGAAAATTCATATGACATTTACACACTGTGTTCGACACTATTTCAGATTTTTCTTTCCGTCCATACATTTCGTTGAGTCCGACTGGCATTGCCGAATCTTTGTACCGACATTGGGTCAAGGGCGATGTAGCCATTACTACATGGGCTCAACTTATTAGAGATGATCAGATATATTTTTCCATCATTTACCCTACTTTCTTGCCTTCTATTGATCATTATGATAAAAACATGTCTTTGGATTCTTATAGTTTGCATTGTTTTGCTCGACAGTTTGGGCTTGGTCAGGTCGTGTCGAGTTGATCTTTAAAACGTTGCCTCTATATTGGCAGAGCTGCTACCGTGAGCTTCACTCTAGGACTTGATAGTACTTTTTCTTGCCATATGCCATTTCTGCCAAGGGTTTCTTGTACTTGGCATGACAGTCTCACTTCGGCGGCACAGACATGGTGGGCTTCATACTTTGATTCTGCCCAAACTTACATACATACACCTCCCATCTTTCCTATTTGGCTAGATGATATTGTGCCAGAGGCTTCTCACTCCAAAAAGAAAAATCGACTAAAACAGTCATCGAAATACAATTCACCTCCGACTAGAACTTCTATAAAGCTTATGAAGTGCATGAAGATGGCCATCTCTAGGCCTTACGGTCCATGTAAGCCTTCTTCTACAATGGCATCCCCCATGCCAGTGTAGCCAACCAGGGAGCTGATACTAGATGTCTTATGTGACGATGACGATGATGACTATGTTCCTTCAGTGAATCTTCATCCCAAAGCTCGGTGTTCCTAGAGAGTGAAGGATAAAAGTGTCGCCTCCGGTAGTGGTTCTCATGCCAAGGCTATTAATTATCCAGCGGCTTTCTCTAGTATTCTTCTTACTACTCATATGAGTTTGCCGATTATTGTAACACTTTCTTTCACTTATCACTCTTGTTCAAATTTTGGTGTTTTGGATGAATTTTGATACTTTTGCGAATCATAGGTTACCGATTCCAATAGAGTTGGACATGCTCGTCTTGGCAAGTGAGCTCGTGCCATGTCATCTGATGAGAGTAGCGGTAGACTGGCTAGGACCGACCGTAGAGCTGTCCACTTTGGTGATTCAGGGGAGTGTGGCTCGATAGAGTCACCTGGTACTTTAGATATTAACGATGCCGAAGTTGGGTCTTGCATACCCAAAGATACTGATGCTTCTTACCATGCTAACTTGCCTAGCTAAGATGTTGTAGTTGATATGGATGTCGATGATACACCTCTCCTTGGCACCAATGCAACGAACGCCATAGATGAGGAAGATGGATTTTCTGGACTCTCTCTTCTAGAGAGTATGGGGCCATTCCTCTCAGGTGATTTGTCGAATGGTTCGTCACTTTCTCATGGAGTTGCCAATCTCGAGGCTCACTTTTCTCTTATCGAGAGGTCTCCTACCCCCGTACATGAGCCCGATTAGCTTGGCCATCGTCATCATCGCAAATGTGCACATTCTCTTGTGCCGGATGAGGTGCCTGGTAACGATCCACTTATGGATGGTGAATGCCTTGGGAAACACATAAATCCTGAAATGGTGTCGATGAATATTCTTTTGCATTATTAGATTGAAGCATTTGAATTGGTGTTCCAAATTTATTTTGAATTTCCAAACAGAATGATCGAAAAATTGTAAATAACTTGAAACGCTCTTTCATTAACTAAATCCAATTGATTATTGAATAATCATCCGCAAAAATTATAAAATATCAAAATCCCAAGCGACAAGTTACACGAGAAGGACCCCAAACATCTAAATGAACTAACTGAAAGGAACTAAACACTTCAAAGTTTGTAGGGAAGGATGACCGAGACGATAATGCCACTAAAAAGGTGAAAGAGATGATTGTAAAGTCGTGCGAACCTCACTTCGTCAAAATAATAAAGTCCACTAGCTTCAGGCCCACCACCAATCTGCTTCTTTGTTTTTAGATCCTAGAAGATACAAATAGAAGGATAAATTTTCACAAAACAATTCAGAAATGTTATTAATTTACTGATGGACATCAAATTAAAGGAAAATTTGGGAACTGAAAGAACAGAAGATAAATGAAGGGAACTCGGACTTGCAGTAACAAAGCCAGAGTTGGAAGAAGTCGTACCATCAGCTAGAGTAACATTCTGAGTAGAAGATGAAGCAACAAAATTTGAGAGAGTATCTGGAGAACCGGTCATATGATCAGTAGGTCCAAAATCAATAACCCAGGGTGAAGATGTAGAAGCGGCATAAGCAATAGAAGTAAACGGGCTAAAGTAGTAGTAGATGAAGATGGTTGAGAAGAAACAATAGTGAGGTGATTAGAGTACTCCTCAGAAATCGACACCATCTTACCACTAGAAGAGGATGTAGAGGCACCATGTATAGTACCTGAATCATCAAAAGAAGCATGATCGACAAAAGTAGGTTTGTCGTTAAGGTTTCAACAATAATCAATTGTATGTCCACCTCGATGACAATGACTATAAATATGGGTGCCACGACCTTGGTTACGGCCTCCCCCATAATCAATATGTTGTCCACAACCACCTCTATTACCACCTTGGTTACCACCAATAAAATCATTAGTGAAAGTAGCTAACACATACTTTTTAACATTAGAAGAACCAAAATCATAAATAGTAGCTCTTTGAATGCGAGTAAAGACTTCAACTGAAGGAGGCAATTCAAAGCTCTTTAGAATTTCAGATCGAAGCAGTTCTAATTCTAATCACAAGCCCAATAAGAAACAAACTACATTCATCTGATCTCGTTGATGTTTCATCTCTTGGAGATCAAGTATAAGAGGTTGGTATACCACAAGTTCTTCACAAACACCAATTAGTTGAGAATTGTAATCTACCAAACTACGATCCCCTTGCTGAATATTGAAATACTGCTGAGATAATATATAAAAACGAGAAATATTATGTGAACTAGAATACATGTCACATCCCAAATTTAAAGTTCTCAATGGAGACCATAAAGATTTGAAATAGTAACTCTCACCCCATTCCCTATGGGAGTGGTAGTCAATACATTACTAAATATATTGAACTGATTAGGATAATTATAAAAATATTTGGAAATAAAATATCATAAAAATATCAAATAACATAACCAACGAAAATAAACTGCTCCTAGTCTCATGCTTCAATCAAAATCCTACCATCTACTAAAATCTGAACCTAAGGATAAAATTAAATTAAAACATAACAACCAATAAATCCTACTATAAAATCTGCTAAAATCAACAATCATTGTTCTTAATATAACTAATATCTTCTTGGTACTATTGTCCTCCATCTTGATCATTATAGTCCTATTGTTTTCCATCTATAGATCCTGAAACATGGTTGTTTGAAAGAGTAGGCTACACTTAGCTTGTAAGTAAACAAATCAAAACAATATGTAAGAATGAATTAGGGATAAATCCATTATCCATTGGTATTCTATAGACAAAACAAAACATTAGTATATGCAATGAAAATATGAATCATTGTACAATGCAATATGATATGCTGGTTCAATTATTAATGAATGCAAGGCATGCTTATGCAACAAGTATGTAATCACCACGTGTGATTCATGCACAATCAGATGTAATGCAATATGCATGCTTTTTGGCATTTGAACAGTGTATTTTTATAACTCGATCCAATCCTCAAATTCAAGATGTTCCAATGAACCATCCCTCGTTCACACGGCCAAGAATAGAAGATTATTCAATGTGTGCACTGCAGTTTCTATGGCTTTATCCGACCAAGTGGACACAATCCCCACCCCTTTTTTTTTATGATGGCAACGCATCCCAAGGCATCACCAATGTGATATGTCCTTTTGTGAATATAAATTTCCCGATCTACTAACAGAATTTCACTCGGCATCTGTCCAAATAACAAGATGAAGTTTGGTCTGTTGGGATAGCTAGTCCCTCAACACATGCAATGCAGTCCATCCTGGACTTCCTCACTTATATTGTAATCTCCATGTTACAATACCTCTTGATTATGTCCATAAATTCCAGAAAAAAGGAAACATGGTGTCAAGCCAATGCATTAGACTTAGCCAAAGTCTAGATGCTATAAGGGCTTATGCTGTGCAATTACCTATGCAATCACTTGTGTATATGAACATGCACAATATAATCTGTAAAACATGAACAAGATAAGCTTTAGATGAATTAGAATCAAAATAAAAAACACACATGTTAGGTAAACATAACCAAAGTTCCCTCAATAGGCAATTTATGCAAAATACTTACAAATTCAGATTTTAACACCACACACAAACTCAAATAGTTGTTTTAAATATGTCGGTAAAGTTTCATCAAAATCGGACCAACTTGCAATTTTTTGGTCGGCCGACCACCCAACCGACGACTTAACCGAAGCTGTCGGTTGACCTTTCAGTTGACCGAAGCCTTTTCAGTTGCCCAACCAGAATTGAAATTTAGAACACAGAGGTTTGGTCAGTCATCGATTATATTATGGGGTTATCATCGATGGGGGAGGATTTTCCCACATCTAGTGAAGGCAAGTTTTTTGTGGAAATTTGAGTTTCGTATAATGAAATGCCAATTGGGATCCCCATTTCCAACGTAATGAAACAATTGAAAGCCGATAAACTATATGACGACTTTAGGAGATCTTTTATATTGTTTACCATGTGCAAATGTCATAGGTTTTTCCTATACATTCTCCGAATTTTTCAATGTTGTGACATAGTTCTTGAGTGTCTGTAACTGAGCATATTGAAGATCAAGAGTTGTAGATTCAAGGAAGACCAAGCTACAACGAAGCATCTATTGGAATCAGTCTCCTATCTAAAGGTATATACACACATGCACTAGACAACCTCTAAAAACACACTATTCATTGTATACTTGACTTGTTTCAAGGGAGCTTGGAGTAACCTTACTAGCTGAGGTACACCCCGCTATCCTAGGCCATCCAGATCTGAGTCCCGACAACAAAAGATTACCCACGGATGTCGATACCATTCATGGATGGACCTTGAAAAAAAAGGCCATAGAATTGTGAAATTAGGCTTTCCCAGGGGCACCAGTTGACCGACCAGGTGTCCAGTCGACCGAACAGGGTGTCCGGTCGGTCTCCGACTAATCTCTCCCTACGTTGGTCGTATAACAGACTAGTACTGGTCTGTGCAATCTACACGTGCCTGGTTGATTGGCCAGAGCATCCAATCGACCCCCGATTGTTCAGAAAGCTCACTGGTCGTTGAAAACCCTGAGCGCTACCTGCCAACTGACTGAAAAGTCCGGTCAATCGGCGGCTCGAAGGGTTGATCCATTTTGGTCTTTCCATCCGACCTATGAGTTTGAATTTCAAATTAAAGTAAGTCAGTGGAGCCACCAATCGACCGACCAGTTTGACCGATCGACCAGCGACCGTGAGATTTTGAAACTCTATAATCGAGACACGAAAACTAGATCTGAGAGCTCTTGGCTCTCCTTTAGGCTAGAGAAAACCTCTCATTCCATCTTCTTCCCAATCAAAATGGAATTGACATTCTATGTCAGCTAATTTGAAGAAGAAGGATTGAGATCCTTGTCCTTACCCTTATTGTGATGCATTGAAGATCATATTACCCACACACATCTAGGGTTGTAAGGACATTGTCTTCGTCAAGCGTCAACAATGAAATCCAAGGCGAAAAAGAGCAAGGTATGTGAGTGTGAAATGGGGATTCAGGACGATCTTCACTTGGGGTAAAAATCTCATAGAAGTTGTCCTTTTACTATTATTAATTTAGGTTAAAAACTGTAATGGTTTGGCGTTTCTGTGAAACCTTGGGGTTAGCCATGAAACCTTGTGGTGGTTAGAGGTTAGCCAGGAAATCTCGTACTGGTTTTTGGGGTGAGCCATTGAAACCCTTGTAATAGCTTGGAGAATGCCAGTAAATTCTTTGTACGGTTGGAGGCGAGCCATAGCGAACAAAACCTACTAAGTGAAATCCTTGAGACCCGCGGTGGTATCTCAATGGAGTGGACTAGACCGGGGTGCCAAACCACTATAAAGCTCATGTGTTGATTGGTTTTCTTGTGTACTTTATTTCCATATATTTGTATGCATATCTATCAACATATGTGAGCTATTCTTTTCAGTTTCCCCGTAATTGTTAAAACAACTAGCATAGTTAAATAGGTTATTAAAATGGACCAAATAATTTCGCATATCGGCATAAAACCTATTCACCTCCCCCTCTAGGTAATTAATACGTGCACCTTCTATTGGTATCGGAGCTTTGTGCTCGAATATAAGGTCAAACGACCTCGAGTTTATCTGTAGCAATGTCCAAATTTGAGGGACAATCTGTCACAAGGCCGTCATTCTTCGATGGATCAAATTACGCCCATTGGAAAGCAAAAATGAATACATTTTTACGTTCTATTGATGACACGGTCCTACATGTGATAAGTAGACTGTGGTCTTTTCCTACCAAAGAGGTTGAGTTGGATGGGATAAAGAGACACATAGATCTTGACTATGATAAATGGTCTGAAGTAGATAAAAGGATGAGCTTGGTTGATGCCAAAGCTCTAAATGCGATCACATGTGCAATCTCTTCCGATGAATATCGAAGAATTTGCATGTGCTTGAACGCTAAGCAAGCATGGACCATTCTAGAGAAGACCCATGAAGGGACCACCATAGTCAAGAGATCTAAACTCCAACTTCTCACCACCCGCTTTGAAAATATGAATATGGAAGGTGGTGAAAAGTTTATGGACTTCTATGCCAAAGTTAATGACATAGTCACGTCCATGTGGAGATTAGGTGAAACCGTTCTGGATTCTAAGATTTGTAGAAAAATCTTAAGATCCCTTTCGGAACGAGTCACGGTGAAGGTTACCTCCATTGAGGAGTGTAGGGATATCAACCTCCTAAAAGTTGAAGTACTTGTAGGATCCCTCCAAACCTTTGAGTTGCACTTTGAGATCTCTTCTAAAGGGAAGTCGATTGCCTTAGCTTCTTTAAGAAGAAGAAGACCTAGCCTTATTGGCTAAAAGGTTCCTAAGGCATGTCTCTAAAAGAAGGGAGGGTGCAACCAAAAAGGGTAAATATTTTGACAAGCCTTATCCTTAATCTACTCCTAAGAAAGTGTCAAAACAAACGCAGTGCTATACCTGTAAAGGGTATCAACACATAACTACCAGCTGCCCATCTAAAAGTAAATCTAATAGTAGGGCAATGGCTTTTAACACTTGGGAGGAATCATCCGAATCCTGGTCAGAATCTACTACCTTGGACAAAGATAATGACTTAGCTATGTTAATGGCTAAGACTCCTAGGTCTTCTACAAAGGATTCTATTCCTATCATAATATCTATACAAGAGAATCCTTATGAGGAGACCATTAATAAGTTGTCTGACGACAGTGTTCTTCAAAGTAATTTAGAGTCAGAAGATTTCACATCTAAAAGCTCTAAGCTAATAGCCGAGTTTAGACAAATCTACATGTCCACGGATGAGATGGTTCTTGACTCTAGTCAGATTAATGGCAAACCCGACTCTATCCCTGTGATCGAGCTAGGTGAGTCTTCATCCGACAGTCCTATCGCTAGCAATTCTAGGACTGAAATTGATACTTTAGGTGACTTTGGGCACTTACACCTTATGTGTAGTCTTACTCGTGCACAGATGAACACTACCCTTAGCGACAAAGGGAAAAGTGTAAATACCTCCTCCTTAGTAGCCCATTCCTCAACTAATGTATATAAATCATTTAGTAAGGGTAACTCCAAGAAGACGAGGGCTAGGAGAAAGAATTCTCCTAGTGGGACTACATCCTTATCCGACGTATGGACCAATCAGGACAGACACTCTAAAATATATGTTCATACAAGGGAAAGTAAGATGAACCTACCTAGGTGGCACCTAGATAGTGGGGCCTCTAGACATATGTTTGGAGATAGATCCTCCTTCACCAACTTTGAATATCTCAAAGGAGGATCTGCGTCTTATGGGGATAGTAGTCGGTAACAAATCACTAGTAGGGGATCCATTAAATTTCCTAAAAAGCCTACCAATGATGATGTCCTCCACGTAGAAGGTTTGAAACATAATCTTCTAAGTGTGTCACAACTTTGTGCCTGTGGACATACTGTGGATCTTCAAGCATGGTAGCGGCAAGATCATTGACAAATCTAGGAAGATATTCATGAAAGGTCTTAAAACTGCTGATCATTGCTATGTAGTAAAAGAAGGGACTTCCACTTCTCCTTTTACTTATGACATAACTTCTTCCCTTGAAGGAGAAAATCTATTAGAATATCTCGTAATCCTTCAAAAGATTTTATGTGCTATAATTGTCGAAGGAAGGGAAATTTTGCGTTAAAATGCAAGATGAAACTTCATGATCCTGTTGTCTCCAACAAACTTGAATATATGGAGAAATAAATAGTAATGACTGACCCTCAAATAATACAGCCCCATTTGATAAGGGGAAGTCCTCTGTCTCTCAGGATCCCAGCTCTACTGCCATTGACCATAAACATTCAAAGGAATTGTTCTCCCTGATCCATCAGACAAACGAGACCTTTGTAAATGTCATAGGACTTTTCCAAGACATATTTCGGATTTGTCAATGTTGTGACATAGTCCTTGGGTGTTTGTAACTGAGCATATTGAAGATCAAGAGTTGCAGAGTCAAGGAAGACCAAGCAACAACAAAGCATTTATCAAAATCGGTCCCCTATCGAAAGGAATATACACACATGCACTAGACAGCCCTTAGAAACACACTATTCATTGTACATTAACTTGTTTCAAGGGATCTTGGATTAACCTTACTTGTTGAGGTACACTCTATGATCCTTGGCCATCTGGATGCGAGTCTGGACAGCCAAAGATTGCCCACGGATGATCGATACCATTCGTGGATGGACCTTGGGAAAAATGGCCATAGAAATGTAAAAAATGACCACAGAAATGTAAAATTAGGCTTTTCCGGTCGACCAAACAGGGTGTCCGGTCGGTCTCCAATTGGTCGGCCCCTGTGTCAGTAGCATAACAGACCAGTATTGGCCTGTGCAATCTGCACATGTTCGGTTGACCGGCCAAGTGCCCGGTTGACCGGTCAGAGCATCTAGTCGACCCCTGATCGAACGGATAGCTCACTAGTTGCTCAAAACCCTAAGTCAGTTTTGAAAAGCCTGAGCGCTACTAGGCGACCGAGTGAAAGGTCCGGTACACCGGCAGCTCAAAGGGTTGATCAGTTTGGTTTTTCCATCTGGCCTTTGAGTTTGAAATTCAAACTAAAGTAAGTAGGTGGAGCCACTGGTCGACCGCCCAGTTTGGCCGATCGACCGGAGGCCGCGAGATTTAGAGACTCTATAAATAAGAATCCTAAATAAAATGCAAAATACCAACACACTTTTCTTTCAAGCCCTAGATCTAGATCGGAGAGCTCTTGACTCTCCTTTAGGCTAGATAAAACCCATCCTTCCATCTTCTTCCCATTCATAATGGAATTGACATTCTATGTCAACTAAATTGAAGAACAAGGATTTAGATCCAAGCCCTTACCCTTATTGTGATGCATTGAAGATCATATCACACACACATTTAGAGTTGTAAGGCCCTCGTCTCCATCAAGCATCAACGACGAAATCCAAGGTGGAAATGTGCGAGGAATGTGAGCGCGAAATGGGGATTCAAGCTTTCAACGGATTATCTTTACATGGTGTAAAATCTCATAGAAGTAGTCCATTTACTGTTTTTAATTTAGGATAAAAACTGTAACGATTTGAGGTTTCCATAAAACCTTGGGGTTAGGGGGGATAGTCGTGAAACCTCGTGGTGGTTTGGCGTTTGTCGGGGACCCTCATGGTGGTTTGGAGGTTATCCAGGAAACCTCGTTGTGGTTTTTGAGTGAACCAGTGAAACCCTTGTAATGGCTTGGAGAATGCCTGTAAAGTTTTCCGCGGCTTGAGGTGAGCCGTAGAAATAAAAACCTACCATTGAAATCCTTGAGACACGCTGGTGGTATCTCAAGGGAGTGGACTAGGCCGAGGTGCCGAACCACTATAAATCTCGTGTGTTGAATGATTTTCTTGTGTACTTTATCACCATGTATTTGTATGCATATCTTTCAAAATATGTGTGCTATTGTTTTCAATTTCCCCGTAATTGTAAAAACAATTAGCATAATTAAATCAGTTTTAAAAAGGGCCCATATATTTCCGCATATCGGGGGCAAAAAACCTATTCACCCCCCTCTTGGTAATTACTAGGTGCACTTTCAATTAGTATTAGAGCCTTGTGCTTAGATATAAGGTCTAACGACCTCGAGTTAATCCATAGTGATGCCTAGAGTTAAGGGTCATTCCACTCCCACTCACTCGACCAAAAGTAAGACCAAAAGACTGGTACTAGTTGAGTGCACATGGGATGACACTTCTGACTCGGAGTTAGATATTCTCTATTTATGATGAAGTAAAATTCCTAGCCAATATGATGGGTAGAATTCCGATGCCTTTTCCTAAGGATTCAAGGCTTATAATCTTATCTATACATGAAAACTCAATTGAAGAGGAAGCAAAACCTGAAGATTCGGATGGGTAAGATCCACAGGATGCTTATGATTCTCTGTATAAGGAAAATTGTAAATTAACTACTAGTGTGAAGCAGTTAGTCTTTGAGAATTCTATGTTGGAAGACAATTTGAAAATGTTGTCGAATGATAAACAAGATTTAGTCATTGAAAATAAAAATTTAAAATCTGAATTGTTTATGATTAATGAAAGTCTAAGTGTAAAAATGAATTAAGTGATCTAATACAAGTAAAAACTGAAAATAATTCATTACATAGGGAAATCAACCAACTTAGAACTTCTAGAGACTTGGTTTCCCAAACGTTTAACAAAAAGGATGAGAAACTTAAAAGTCTCTCAGATATGGGAAAACTAGTTAAGGAAAGGACTAGTCTTGTGTTTGATGGGTATACCTCGACAAATCCCATCACCTTCTCCACATTTGAGAATGGTGAGTCCTCATCTTCTAGAGCTTACAACACCAAATCTAAAATCTTCTGTCACTTCTATGGGGTTCTGGGTCATCTGCAATTTGAGTGCAAGAAGAAACTTAACCGGAAATCCAACACTTTCATGAGACCAAGAAAAGTGTGCAGAAGTTGACACCTCCTAAAAATGAGAACTCCTCTCATGACCATAGAGTTAAAACAAAGAAGGAGTTGATTAAAAGCGAACATGATCTTCTTAGCCTTCCTCTCCTTGATAAGCTCATGAAAGAAATTTCTAAACTAACTTAAACTTTTAAGGATAAAATTGAAGGAACTACGAAAGTGAAGAAGAGAAGAAATCCTAAGAATGTTGAATCCAAAACAAGAAAATATCTTAGAAAGGAATCTTCTAATTATAGGAGGAATAGGATAAAAAAAATATTCTAGAAATTCTCTAAAGAGTATGCTCTCTAGGAATTCGGACCACATAGACAAATCTAATGAATTCTTAGAAAAGTCTTGGTATGAACCCGTCTAAACATTAACATGGACACCTAAAATTAAGGAATATTGCTTAGCTGTCCACACTAGTGTTAATGTTTTGGACCCTCCTTGGCCTTGTCTAAAACCCACTAAGTGGGTCCCCAAGGGTTAATTCCCTTGGTCGGTATTACCTCTTAGGCATTCATTCTCATAGTTATATCTTTTTGCCTAAGTGTGTGATATTTGAGCTCTTCATGCATTTTCTTGTATTATAGTTAAATTTGCTTTGTGCACGATTAGCTCTCTTCTTGCTTCATGGTATGTGTTGTGCTAATTGTAAAATGTGTATGTTCATATATAATGTGGCTTTTGTTTCTTTTCAAAATCTTACTTTTTTTTAATTTTTCTTAGAAGTTCTCAAACCTAGGTGTTTTCCCCATAGCCATATGGGCTAAGTTTGTTATGTTTGATTCATTTGTGCTCATATGCTATTATAGGTATATTCTTGGTAGCATATTTAGATCGTGTATGCTTCTTCATGCTAGGCTTATAGTGAAGATATTGTTGCATGATTATTGAAGCATAGTGTGGTTTTTCATGTTATTTATCATAATATTTTTTTCTTTGGAAAACCTCCTTTCATGTGATCCTAGTAAAATAATATCTATTTTAGGTCATGAATTGTGATTGACATAGATTGTTATTACAATTTTATATCTTTTCCTATGTCATCATTTTGTGATGATGTCTTGCTGTGCTCCTATGTACATCCTTATTAACATTATCCTCCTTGCTTTGTTCTACATGTCATGCATTTATTTACATTTTGCATGTGTAGTTCATTGCTGATTGGGGGTGCTTCCTTCTTACCCCAATGCTCACCAAGTGCATCCCTGAGGGGGAGTTCACTTGGTTGTCATCATTCTCATAGGCTTGCTCTTAAATAAGTGAAACTGTGTGCCTATGACTATGATCCTGAACTAATTATGTGTATGCTTGCTTGGTAGTGATACCTCTTATATGCATAATTTCTTTCTTTTCTCTTCTAGTTTCACGAGTTTAATTAGACTACTGCTTGCATGATTCTAGAAGTTAATAGTGTTTTCCGTGTGCTTTCTTTATACAATCTTTTTAGAAAACCCTCTCATATGTTCTTATAGATCTTTGTCTACTATAGAACATATGTTTCTTTCATAATCCTAGACGGTTTTGTTGTTGAATACATATGTGTCTAGATAAGACATGTGAACTAATTATGTATGCATGCTCTATATGAATATTGATTACATATATGAATAGTTTTTTGTGCTTCATGTTATTATGCCATACTTTATAAGAAAATTATTTTTGCATAATTCATGTTGCCCATCATTGTTTTCCTTGATCTTATTATAATATTATTTAGGGAAAACCTCGCATGCATGCCTCGTTAAAAGCAAAATCTCTTCGTGCATGATTTATGATTCTTCATTCTTGGACTTTTGACTTTGGGTCATAATGAATGAGTTATGTTGATGCATTTTCTGTATAGACTCATGCATATTTATATAAGAATATCTTTTTCTATGTTGTCTATACATCGGGATAAGATTTTCATGCTAGTGTGTTTTCAGCTGTTGAACTGCTATGAACATCGTATAGGCATATCATTTACATCAGTTCAAGTGTGTGTGATATTCTCTTATATGATCATGAATACTCACACCCGGGAAGCACGCACTCTTCCATGTCACTATTCATATTCCCTCTATTCAGATTTAGACCCATGTGCTTTCTATAATTCTCTTATTGGTGTCTTCTTCTCTTCATGTATCATCTTAGGTTGTACTATGATTAAGAACTTGGACTCAAGTGGGCTTGATTAGTTATAAGACTCGTATATATTTATATTTGTTGTTATAACCTACATATGTTGGTCTCTCTTGGAAAGTCTCTAGTTATGGTTTTATTGACATATCCTTGCTTGAGACTCTTCCTTGTATGCGTGTAGACTTGATTGCTTATTCATGAATATTATATATATGTCTCGTCTACACATTGCCTTGGTTGGACCGGTACACCACTTTTATCTTTATGGGGTCCATCCTAGGCACATATAGGCTATGTTTGGCTTGATAGTTAAATTTCTTATCATAGCTTATACTTTCTTGCATTGATCATATTATGCTTTCATGCTTATCTTATATATGTGATCTTTGCTGACATGATTTGGATTAGATGGCACATTGTTGTGTACGCATACGAAACTTGCATGCTGTGAGTTACAGTAAAATCCTTCTCATGCTTTTTTGGGTTTGTGTGAATCATCTTTTTATTGCATACCTTGATTAGATCCACACGGTGCATACACATGCTATCACGCTTATCTTTTCCGAATCACGGTCCCCAATGGGAATTGGGCTTTAGGAATGCCTAATAAGGTTATTACAAGAATATACATTGATCTGATAGTTAAATCTTAAGCATGTATTATGTTTGTCATCCTGCATCTTGTATTGTATTGATTATCTTTTGATGCATTTCCCGAGGTTAATAAAGGTTGTTATGGTTTTATTGCATATTATATCGAACCAACCTTTATACCTCATCTTGTGTATATAATGACCTCACATAAATACTTGTGCTGAGTATATATGAGTGCGTGTTTGACTTGGTTGAGTTCATTCCTTTTGGGTTGGAGTGCCCCAAGATTGCAAACACTTTGTGCTTGCCTTGGGTTGAGGTCATTACTTATTGATTTGGCTTGACCCAAGTTTGCAAACATAGTGTGGTTGCTTGATGGGAAACACACATTGTGATTGCTTTTGGTTTGTTTTCATCCGTTAGGATGGAGCAAAGGTTGGTTGAACCCATCCATGGAGTTTGGAGTGCACAAGAGTGTAAGAGTTTATTTGGATTGATGAAGGCATGTCAATTGACTCATCTCATGGTATGGGAGTTACCAAGGTGGTTAGAACTCATCTTAATAGATGGATCAAGCCAAAAGGCAATTACAATTGTGATTTCCCCCCAAATTTTGTATATCTCTTTGTCTATTTCTGAGAAAAGGGGAGATCTAGATACTCCACTCATGGTACATATTTGCTTGCAGGTACACTCTTATTTCTTTTGCAGATATGTCCAAGTACGGGGGAGTTAAAGCAATAGTTGAGGGGGAGCATAGAGCGTTGTATTGTATTAGTCTGGTATATCTCAGTTTTTTTCTATGAGTTTAATCAAGTTGTAATTCTAATTTTTATTAAATTCATAGAAGTCCAGTATGTGTGTTGAACTAGGATAGGTGTTTCTGTCACAAATTGACAAAGGGGGAGATTGTAAATGTCATAGGAATTTTTCTAAACATACTCTAGGTTTTTCAATGTTGTGACTTAGTCCTTGAGTGTCTATAACCGAGCATATTGAAGATCAAGAGTTGCCAATTAAAGGAAGACCAAGCTACAACGAAGCATCTATCGGAATTGGTCCCCTATTTAAAGGTATATACACACATGCACTTGACAACCCCTCGAAACACACTATTCATTGTATATTGACTTATTTCAAGGGATCTTGGAGTAACCTTACTTGTTGAGGTACACTCTGCGATCCTTGGCCATCTGGATGCAAGTCCAGACAACTAAAGATTCCCCATGGATGGTCGATACCATTCAAGGATGGACCTTGGGAAAAATGGTCATAAAAATGTAAACTTAAGCCCTCCCAAGGGAACCGGTTGATCGACCAAGTGTCCGATCGGTCTCCGATTGGTTGGCCCCTATGCCGGTCGCATAGCAGGATAGTACTGGTTTGTGCGATTTGCACGTCCCCGATTGACCGACCTAGTGCCCTGTTGACCGGCCAAAGCATCTAGTCGACCCCCAATTGATCGAATAGCTCACCGGTTTCTCAAAACCCTAAGTCGGTTTTGAAAATCCTACGGGCTACTAGGCGACCAGCTGAAAGGTCCGATCGACTGGCAGCTCGAAGGGCTGACCGGTTTGGTCTTTCCATCCGATCTTTGAGTTTGAAATTCAAATTAAAGTAAGTCGTTGGAGCCACTGGTCGACCACCCATTTTGTCTGATCGACCGGGGGCCGCGAGATTTAGAGGCTTTATAAATAGGAGTCCTATATCTAAAACGCAATAAACCCGCATGTTTTTATCTCACACCCTAGATCTATGTCACAACCCAAACTTAAAGGAAATTCACGTGGGAATCCCTTAGGTTCAAACTGTGACTCTCATTCCATATCCCTATGGGAGTGGAAAGTAATAAGAGCTAAACCAATTGAATTAATAAAGCTTCAAGGAATTACTTTTACTGAAATTAATCAAAATAATTACTATGTCTATGACATCCAAAACAATCAATAAATCACAGCGGAAAATAAATAAAGATATAGCCTATTCTCATGTTTTAAAACAAATCCCTATTAACTAATCTATTACACAAATCCAAGTAAATAATCCCGAATACAAGTTCTACTAAAATAAGCAAATAAATCCTAAGTATGTCTACTATCTTCATCTTTGTCTTGGTCTCCACCTTAATCACCACGGTTCTGTTGCGAACTCACTAAAGATCCTAAAATGGTTGCTCAAAGGCGCCAGCTATACTTAGCTTAGTAAATAAATCAATTAAACAATACTTAGAATGGAATAGCGTCAAAGCCACTCTCCAATGATAATCCATAGACTAAAACAGAATACATGTAATGATGTGATAAACATGATATGCAATGCAACGCAACGCAATGAAATATGAATGCAGGTTTAGTTATTAATGAATGCAATGCATGTTCATGCAATAATGATAGGGTGGTCACCAAGTGTGATCCATGCAAATACATATGCTGTGCAATCATGCATGTTGTTTAGGATTCGAGTTATGTAACCCCCACACTAGACCAATCAATTACTGAGCAAGACGTCTTCTCGAACCGTCCCCCTCATACAAGACCATTCTCAGTAAGATATTCCATGTGCGTGATGAGTCATGGATTGTCACATATTATACTCTTATTTACATGAATTATCTACTATTTTCTCATATTAAACCCTTCATTTTACATAGGATTTACCAATTTTATTTTAACTTTGCACTATATTTTAAATTTCTTAATTATGCCTAATTTACTGATGCAGAGCCAGTTTTGGAGACAAACTCTGGTCAAGAGGATTCAGACTCGGAACAGGTCGGATTAAATCAGACGGATCAGCTTAGACGGGTCGGATTAAGTTCAAAGGGAATGAAATTAGAAAGAAGGGCCAAGGCTTCTAGGAGTCCCTAGCTTGATTGATGTTCAATTTTCATGAAGATTTGCTCCACAAAAGAGGGCATTTCTGTTTTGAGTTTAGGAAAGTTACTTTCCATAATTTTACTTAACATATCTCGGTATTTTGACCATAACTCATTATAGCAACTTCCAAATAAGGTGCTTTCAATGGCTCTGGAAAGCTAAGCCGTAGCGATACACTTTTCATGAAGATATCAAAGTCCAATTCGATTGTTTGAAAAATCCAATTAGCGATTGAGGAGAACACTCGTGAAGTTTCCTGTTTAGAGGAAATCAAAGGGAAGTTACTATTTTCTCCAAGGTTTTATTTTTCAAACTAAGGAGGACGAATTGGAGCTCTATAAAAGGGGGAAGAATCACTAGTTTAATCATCTCTTTTTTTCTTCTTAATTTTCTACTCAATTTTCTGTATTTTTCTTCTTCTTCCATGGAAGCCTTATTCTCTGCAAAGGCTAGGGGTCAAGTTCTCTTGTAATTGGTATGAGCTTTTACTGTAATTCTTCTTGATTTTAATTGAATTATGTTTGATT
>JAUPMG010287491.1:0-17826 GCA_031762675.1 Pachysandra terminalis | reverse complement strand
TTATATATATATTTGTCAATTCTTGTAAATATGAATGTTTGGGAATGGCAACGTTGAAAGGATGTTTGGGACGAATAAAGTTGGAAGAAAGTGAAAAAGATTCTCCTTGTAAATATGGATGTTTGGGAAGGGAAAAGTTGAAAGAAAATGAAAAATATTTTCTCTTGACTCAAAATCACATCATTTGAACAAGAAAACCACAATGGGACTCACATGCATTTCTCTTTATCGCAAATCAAACGCACAAAGAAAAAAAGAAAAGTGCACTTTTTTTTTTTTATTTTGACGCATTTTGACGGTAACCAAACTCAACCTAGAAGTTAGAGCATCACAGAACTAAAGGAACTAGAATATTGTAAGTAATATTGTACATTTACTTGAAATTAAATAAGATTATAAAAAAAATAAGTATTAAATTACAACATCATTGCAACTTGTAATGAGGTTTGTTATACAAGACATTAGATGGGTATTTAAAAATAAATAATAAAAATTTAGTAAAATTAAACTGGCCAAACGAGTTAAAGCGAGTTGAGTGCAGATTTGATTATTTCAACTTGGTTATTGACCAAATGCACCTAAATACTGGTTAAACTAATTAAGGTTGCGTTTGTCCTGGCTTCTAAAAGTATTTATTGCTGCTTATAGCTTATATAAGTACTTTTTAACATTAAATGTGTTTGACAGCGCTTATAGGTAAGTGCTTACCCATGAGGAAGGCTACCCATAACAGCAGCTTCTTCTAAGCTCTTATGCGTTAAGCTATTTTACAACTTTAGTGATACTTTTAAAATACTTATTTTACCCCTAAACTCTTATAAACACTTAAATAAATATTATTTTTAAACTTTAATAATACTTTTATAATATTTATTTTACCCTTAAATTTTATAAGCACTTAAATAAATGTATTTACCAAACGCTGTTATCTTCAAATATGCAGTTTAATATTGTTGTTACGGATAAGTGCTCCCATTGAGCAATTTATCCATAAGCACAAGCCTGGCCAAACGCAGCCAAAAATGATGTCATGATCTGTAATTCTACCTACTTTAGCTGCAATATTTATCAAATCTTTATGTTCACTTATTTATTTATTTTTATATTTTGGTATCAGATTAGGAAATGTAACCAAAGATTTAAGATAGTTAGAAGTATTATGTTTTTGTTACCGTTAGCTAGAAAGAAACAACCGACAATTAACGAGAAGATGGTGCCTCTCTTACCAACATTATACTTAACGGTAAGACGGTGCCATCACCCCTAACCTTGAATACGCCATGCCTTCAGTAACAAGATTAACGTTAGGACGTTGAGTGTTTAAGCTTAAAAAGTCCACAGATGTACTTTTCTCACCAAAAATAAAAAATAAAAAGTCAATAAATTTACGTATCCTTTAGAATTGACAAAACTACCCCCACCTACAACAAGGCAACTTGGCCTAACCAAAAATAGAGTAAACTAAACCGAAAATTGAACCGAACCAAAATAAAAACCTAACTGAACTATAGTGACCAAAACCGAAAATCTAACCAAACTAAAATAGATTTGGTTTGATAAAATTAATGCTATTTTATGTACTAAACACACACATACACATAAAACACACACATACATATACATATATAGATATATGTATATTAGTCTAGTTCAATTAGGTTTACATATATTAGTTAAATTCGGTTCGGTTTGGTTTAATCGAAGTGTAAACCGAAAATAGAACCAAATTAATTCGGTTTTTCATTTTCCGAACCGAAATGAAAAAAAAAAAAAAACAAAAACAAAAACAAAGCAAGCCGATTTTTTCGATTTGGTTCTTTCAGTTTTTGGTTTAAACCGAACCAATTGACACCCCTAACTGCCACCGGGCCGGTTCAATAAATGTCGAAGGGCATCTTAGAAATTTCATGGAGGAAAATGTTAGACCTAACTGGAAAACTGGGTAAAAAAATAATTTGACTTATCAAACACTCTAAAGCTAAGCCTGACCTTCAAATCTGCAGGTACAACCAAGAATAGCAATTGGGAGCTTGAGTGCCCTAACCCTAGCTAGTTGTCAAACTGCACTTGATGTTCGACTCATCATCCACTCATTCTAACACGTTTCTAATCCTCTTCTTGTATCCTATATAAACAACCTTACTAGCTAGCATTCTTCTGCAACACCAAAGAGTATTGTAATCTACTCGGATTCATTCATCTCATCTCTTGTCTTCTTGATCTCCGAGAAAGAAACAGATATGGGTGCTTCTCTTCTTCCTTCATCGGCTTCCATGGCGGCCTTTCTCTTCATAGCGATCAGTCTCTGGTTCTTGCCTGAGCTCTCATTCGCAAAGCACGCCAGAGTAACCAGGCACTACAAGTTCGACGTACGTACCCGCATTGCATGCATGGCGTTTCACACCACATAATCAAGCTCATTGCAGAAAAATAAAGTTGATGAATTATGGGTTAATTTTCTTCTGTTTATGATCTATATTGAATATATTCCATGATTTTTTGCAGATCAAGTTGCAAAAGGTGACAAGATTGTGCAATACCAAGAGCATTATAACAGTCAATGGACAGTTCCCGGGGCCTCAGATCATCGCAAGAGAAGGCGATCGGGTGGTCATTCAGGTGGTTAACAATGTTAGCAACAACATCACCCTGCATTGGTATGAAATCACTATACCATTTTACTCAAATTTAAGTTATAATGTTGTTATAATTGCAATGTAATTGTACCAAATGACGGAGGACTTATATCATCATCGTCGTCGTTATCATATGTTTTATCTTAAGTAGTTGGGGTCGGTAACAAGATACTGTTCTTTCATTTCAATCTGTCAAAAACTATATCTTCGGTCAAATTACGAGATAGAAGACTTATATATGTTGGAAATGCAGGCATGGAATCCGGCAAATAAGGAGCGGATGGGCAGACGGTCCGGCATATGTAACTCAATGTCCCATACAGTCAGGCCAGAGCTATGTCTACAACTTCACCATTATTGGGCAAAGAGGAACTTTGTTCTGGCATGCTCATATCTCTTGGCTTAGGGCAACCGTTTATGGAGCCATTGTCATCCTCCCCAAGCGACATGTTCCCTATCCATTTGCTAGACCACACAAGGAATTCCCAATCATATTTGGTATTAATTATGGAAATTGCCTATTTTACATTAATTAACCACCTTCTTCTACATTCCAAATATAGTATAACATGAATTTGGATTCTGGTTTCAGGAGAGTGGTGGAACGCAGACACTGAAGTAGTTATCAACCAAGCTATGCAAACCGGTGGAGCCCCTAACGTCTCCGATGCATACACCATTAATGGTCTCCCAGGACCCTTGTACAACTGCTCCAAGAAAGGTACGAATTAATTGCTAAGAAAGAAAGATGAAAAGAGATGAAGAACACAAATCAAGCACACGCGAGACATAGATTTGCGTGGTTCGGCAAATACACATCTAAAGCTCATAAGAATATAAATGTTACAATACCAGTCACCTGTAATTAAGGCTAAACATAATAGTAAGTGAAATTACTATTATATCCTTCAACTCCAACTCGACCGGGGTAGTTGATGGCTGGATCATCAATACTTCCCGAATCAGTAGCATCAGTCTCCATATTATGAATTGCTATTAGGGCACTTAGGACAATTTATTTCAAGGTTAGTGTTAATGGTTGCTTCTCTCTGCAGATACGCTCAAGCTGAAGGTGAAGCCAGGAAAGACCTATCTACTCCGTTTGATCAACGCTGCACTTAATGATGAGCTCTTCTTCAGCATCGCCAATCACACCCTTACAGTCGTCGAGGCTGACGCCGTCTACGTGAAGCCATTCAAGACCAAAACAGTTCTCATCACCCCAGGACAAACCACCAACGTCCTTCTCAAGGCAAAACCCTTCTTCCCCAACGCCACCTTCCTCATGGCCGCTAAACCATACGCCACTGGTCCAGGTGCTTTTGACAACTCCACCACCGCAGCGATTCTCGAATACGAATTCCCTCTCAACTCCTCCACCTCCTCGACCACCAACCAGAAGAAGCTCCACCTCTTTAAACCACCACTTCCTCTCTTCAACGACACTTTCTTCTCCACAAGCTTCAGTAACAAACTCCTCAGCTTGGCCACTCCTCAATTCCCAGCGAAAGTACCTCAAACCGTCGATAGAAAATTCTTTTTCACAGTCGGATTAGGGTTGAGCCCGTGCCCGCAGAACCAGACCTGTCAAGGACCAAATGGAACCATGCTAGCAGCTTCGATCAATAACGTCTCCTTCGTGCAACCCACCACGGCTCTTCTTCAAGCTCATTTCTCCGGTCAGTCGAAGGGAGTCTACACCACCGACTTCCCTTCTAAACCACCGGTCGCCTTCAACTACACGGGAACTCCACCGAAGAATATAATGGTAGATAACGGCACCAAGGTGGTGGCGCTCCACTTCAATGCAAGTGTGGAGGTTGTTATGCAGGACACCAGCATCATCGGAGCGGAGAGTCACCCTCTTCACCTTCATGGATTCAACTTCTTCGTGGTCGGTTCGGGTTTCGGGAACTATGATCCGAATAAGGACCCTGCCAACTTCAACCTCGTTGATCCGGCTGAGAGGAACACCGTCGGCGTGCCGTCCGGCGGTTGGGTTGCTATTCGATTTCTTGCAGATAATCCAGGAGTATGGTTCATGCACTGTCACTTGGAGGTTCATACCAGTTGGGGCTTGAAGATGGCGTGGGTTGTCTTGGACGGAAAGCTTCCCAAACAAAAACTGCCGCCTCCACCGTCTGATCTTCCAAAATGTTGACCGTTTGACAATCTTCCATTTTTTGTTGTTTGTTTTCCGTATGTTTGTTTTTTTTTCCCAGCATCCACTAGAAAACGAGGGAAAAAAATAATAGGTTTTGAATTGATTTTGTAGAATTCATTATACAGATTTTCATTACAAGAAAAATTAAGAATTCGTTTCAATTTTAATTTCTTTATTAATCTTTTCTTTAATGGCTCATTGACACTATTGATCAGGGGCTCAACTCGGTTCAATTTGGCTCGGTTTGATGTCAATCTAAGGCTACACCGATATTTGTGAAGGTTAACACGAAATCAAACTGAATCGAATTTTCCAACCAGAAAATTGATCCGAATTGAAATCGGAAACCCTAAACTAAAACCAACTTAACCTAAATTGTAATTTTGGTTCGGTTTAAGTTGGGTTAGTATAATGTTTTTAAAATTACATTAAATATATAGAATATTATGTTTATAATATAGTATAATATATATCGATTATAATTAGGTTGAAAACAATATACACTAAAGTTTGATTTCAGTTCCGTTCAATTTAACTATGGTTTCCACTCAAAACCAAACCAACTTTAATTGTATTTTTATTGTATTTTTATAATACCTATTTTATCTCTTTATAAGCAGTTAAATAAATGCGTTTGTCAAACGTTATTATTATTATTATTTTTTTCAAATAAACAGCTTATTGCTGTTGTGGATGTTTTGTTTGGCCCGGCTTATATAAGTGCATATTTTAGTTCATAGCTTATTAAAGCACTTTTTAAAATTTAAAGTGTGTTTGGGAACACCTAATGGGTAAGTGCTTACCCATAAACAATAAAGGAGGATTACCCATAAAGAGAAGTTGCTGCGAGCAGCAGCTTCTCTTATCACTTATGCGGAGAGTTATTTATAAACTTTAGTAATATTTTCATAATACTTATTTTACCTCTAACCTTTTATAAGCACTTACATAAATGTTATTTTTAAAATTTAATAATATTTTCATAATACCTATTTTAACCTTAAACTTTCATAAGCACTTAAATAAATGTATTTATCAGCCCCTATTTTCTTCAAATAAATAGCTTATTGTTGCTGTGGATTAAGTGCTCTATTGAGTCACTTATCCAAAGAGTGCTTATCCAAAAGCACAAGCTTGGCCGAATGCAGATGATAAGTGCTCCATTAATCATTTATTCAACGAGTGCTTATCCAAAAGCACAAACAGGGACAAACGCAGCCTATATTTGGGACCTCCAAGTAAAACTCCTTATTGAGGCCATTTAAGTAATATACACGGAACAACGGGCATGCATCATCATCCATCAAACCTCCCCAAGTCCCGGTCCGGTCCAAAACCTCCATCCGCATTTACACACGCCGTTTGTATTCCGCAGACACGAACCAGCGGAGACGCCGTCGTGACAAGCGCGGTGGCTCCGACGCCTCGCCATGTCAGCTAGACATTGCAGCCCTTCCTTCCGACCCTCTCAGAACCCCTCAAGAAGACTACGGACTACCCTTTCCACCGTCCGATCTCTGTGAAACCAATACTTTTGGGTCTCAAAGTTTTCCTCATTAAAGGCTACGCCGGAAATCACATCCGGCGCTGAAGAATCGCCTGAAACAATGAGGCGCAGTTGCTACATCTCGCTTCCCGTTGTCGTCGTCCTCGCTGCCATCGCCTTCGTATACTATGCCACCGTGTTTGTCTTCATAGACGGTTGGTTCGGTCTGAGGACATCACCGGGAATTATGAATGCGCTCATTTTCACGGCGACCGCGTGCATGTGTATCTTCACCTACGTTGTCGCGATCGTGAGGGATCCAGGTCGTGTTCCGGCGTCTTTTGTGCCGGATATTGAAGATGAGGAGACACCAATCCATGAGATCAAGCGGAAGGTGAGGAGCTCTAAATTTTTTTCTGTTATTGTTGTATTAATTTCTCATTCTTTCAGGACTTTTATCAAGGTCTGCTGATTTATGTTTTTTTTTTTAGTGGGGGGAATTAGGAAATAGGGTTTTGGTTTGTAGATTATACCAGGTTCTTGTTATTGGCCATGATCTTTCTTGCTCTTGAACTGTTCTGGATGTTGTATTGTTGCATGTTTACGATCTGATTATAAATGCAAATCGGCAATTGGGATTTTGGTTTTTTCAGTGATTTGGTTATGTCACTGAAGAAATCTGGTGAAAAGAAAAAAGGTTATTGATATGCAATTTTTTCTTATTGTTAAAAGCTTCTGCTTTTGAGCTTTACTGCACCAACTGCAATGGGGAAAATATCAACTCTGTCTAACAGATCTGGAATCAGGAATCAGCGAATGTAGCAGTTTAATTATGTTTCGTATTGTTTGATTCCTGGCTCTAGGGTCCTTATGGACCAGTGCATGGGTGGATTGATTCTTAGATATCAACAACAAACTCCTTAGATCTCTCATGGTGCTTCTAGATTTCTCTAGAGTTAGATCTCTCATGGTGCTTCTAGATTTCTCTAAAGTAATGAAGCTTCTAGAGAAAGCTAGAGGATTGATGCTTCTAGATTTCTCTAGAGTAATGAAGCTTCTAGAGAAAGCTAGAAGAAGATTGGAACATCTAAGAGCTAGGAACAAGAAAGTAGTAGAATGTTCTAGATTTGTGTACATATAGTGGAGTGTAGAGACATCTAGAGAGATACTTGTAGAAATATCTAGATTAGATAGCTACACCTATAAATAGGTGAGTGTGTAGCTCATTTGTAACACAGAGTAATACACACAGAGAAACACACAGAGTTGTATCATCTTCTTTGTAAATAATAGAGTGAAGAGTTTCCAAGTGTTACTCTTTGAGTTGTTCTCGAGTGTTTCCTAAGTTGCTTAGTGCTTCGTTTTGGTGTCGTGTTTTCGCTACTATTCGAGTCTACGATTCCCTACATTGATGAGATTTTCTTGGCTGCAATGTTCTATAAACTATGATCTCCATGTAACATTTGGAACTCTAATTGCAGTGATACACAAATCTTCTTTAGCTGAGTTTATATTTGTTTGGTTGATGATACCTTGTTTTTTCATATGCTTTTGATTCATTTTCCTGTTCTTTGGCGAATGGTTGGATTATGCAAGTATTTTGTAAATTATAACGATTCTATTTATATTCAGACAGTATGGCAACATGGTTTTCAGCCCTATTAAGGTATTGCGCTGTCGTACATGCCTCTTTGTGTGTCCAGTTACCTTGAGTTCTAACATCTAATGGGAATGATGAACATTGCATGTGGTTAATCTGTTTGTTTTATTGTCTAGAATTGATTTAGGCTTTGTTTGGTAGATTTTTGTAAGAAAAAAAGAAAAGAAGAAATGGAAACCGACCTGATTCAGAATGATTATAGGTTTCCAAAAACTGGTGGCAAAAGATTTGTTTGGTGCTTGAAAGTGATTATAATTGTCTACATCAAACCATACCGCTAATATAATATACCAAAAAAAATAAAAGGAATTAAAAAAGGTTGTACAAACACAGTATTCCCTTCAACACATAATCCAGCAATAATCTAATTATTTGTTACAACTTACAATATCTCTTTGAAAAGCTACTTGCCCTTATCCAATTATTTCTCCAGCATAGCCCATCAATAAGGGTCCTGTATGTAATCATATCCAAACTGATACCATGTTTCAATATTTCATGCAACATCTCCTTCTGTTCGACGCAACCCACAAGTTATAAAATACTTTGGTTCGTCGTTTCTCGAAGCATCTCCTTTTGTTTCACCATTTCTCTTCAAGATACAATATGTAAGTCTTAGTCTATATTTATAACAGAGTTAGCCAAATGTTCTAGTAAAAAAAGTGATAGAAAAGAATATTATAAAGGTGATTAGACATGAACTAACAAGTTACATTAATATGAAGAAAAGAGAACTATCCAGATACAAAGAGGGTAACTACATTATGACAAGGAGAAAGAAAACATAGAATATGTGACAATGAAGTAATCTGAAAAGAGCCAAGTAAATAGAGAGACACTCTTCCATTGATTGAGAAGAAAGACCATTTTTTCTTGGTTTCACATACACATATAAATGTAAATATATGAGAAAAGAAAGAAAAAAATTTATGTAGAATGATTTGAAAAACGAATGAAAAAACACTAAAGGAAACTATAAGTAAAATGAATTGAGAAAGTACTAAGCTAGAAGGAAAGTTCTATTTTCATTGCATGGAAAAGAACAAGCCCTTAATATAACATAGAGTCAAATCATATGAAATGAGGAAAGAAAGTTAGCAAGAGCTAAAGAAGATCAAGTAAAATGGAGGTTTCACTTTCCCATTGATTGAAAAGTTAACAATCTCTTACTTGGTTTTACATGTGAAAAATCACTAACTGTATGACAAAAGAAAGAGAGCATAGAATGTAATGACCTAAAAAAAGGAATAAGGATAATTTCATCTTCCCATTGGTTAAAAAGGAAACTAAACCTTACTTGTTTTTACACATAAATAAAAACTAATCACATGAGAAGAATATATAAAAGTTAGAGATAAAACCGCATAAAGAAAACCAAGTTAGAAGAAGAGTTCTACTTTCTCATTGATTGAGAAATAGAGCTACTCCATACTTGATTTAACATTTAAGTAACTAACTATGCTAACATAATAAGAGAAGTGACATATGAAACAAGGCTAAAAATAAGAACATTAAAACATAACTTGGTGAGGTAAGAATTACCTCTTTATTGCTTGAAGTATAGAACTTTGTTGAATGACTTCGTTTGAGTTCTTCTTCTCTTGAAATGTGGGTTGACAAGCTTAGGTTTTAGACTACTAGGAATTTCTAAAGAGAAAGATGAAGAGTTTTTCTAAAGCCTAAGGGAAGGCTTGAAGGTGTGTTAAGATAGGTGAAGAGAGGTGATATTATAGGCTAAGGGTGAAGGCCTTGGGTTACTTTTAAGATTTTGAAAATGGTAGTTTGGTTTTTTAGGTGGGATAAAGTTTCATAATAACTTTGTCTTTTATGGATTTACACTTTAAGTGAATGAAATGTTAAGGCTACAAATATAAATGTCAAGGGGTTAGGTGAGAATTGATATGAGATGATGGCATAGGTGATAATAAATAATGGGTCAAGTATCATTGACCAAAGCTTTTCTCATTATGGATGGTAGATGCATTTGTCTTTGAATTTCAGAAAGTAATGCGAAAAGGGTGAAAAACTTGGGATCGTTGTGTGATTTGATGGGTCAAAGACCAAAGACCAATGCTAATCCCAATATGAAATGTAGACCGCATCTTTCTTGGGTTATAAGCCAAAAGTGTGAAAGGCTTGGGATGGGTGTGATGAGGTGGATTAGGTTTGTCTTTTGGTCGTTTTTTTTTTTTTTTTTTTGGGGTAATTGTTTGGAGTATGTGTCTTGGGCTTTATCTTAATTGACTTGGATTATAGATTGGGGTACACAAGAACATGGGAAAATGTGTTTGGACATTATGAATTGGGCTACACCAAAAATCTATTTAATTAAAAAGCCAATTAATAGAAAACCCATTATTGAAATCTTTCACCAAATGGGTCCTTATCATGGTTGATTGCCACTCATTTGAAAATGATTCAAGTAAATTGGCCAAAATTAGGTGTCTACACCCGGCTTATATAAGTGCTTATTTCAGCTTATAGCTTATTAAAGCACTTTTAAATTTAAAAGTGTGTTTAGTAACACCTAATGGGTAAGCGCTTACCCATAAGCAATAGAGGAAGACTACCTATAAGGAGAAGCTGTTGAGAATAGCTTTTCTTATCACTTAAGCAGAAAGCTATTTCTAAACTTTAGTAATATTTTTATAATACCTATTTTACCCCTAAACTTTCATAAGAACTTAAATAAATGTTATTTCTATACTTTAATAATATTTTAATAATACCTATTTTACTCCTAAACTTTCATAGGCTCTTAATAAAATATATTTACCAAACGCTATGTTCTTCATGTAAGCAGTTTTTATTGTTGTCGATAAGTGCTCTCATTGAGCTACTTGTCCAACGAGTGCTTATCCAAAAGCACAAGCCAGGCTAAACGCAGCCTAAGCCACCCAAGTTTCCACGTCAACTTAATGAACCGAATCTTCTGTTATGAAGATCCCAGTTATGCTCATGTTATGTAAATAGGAGCATGACACATGTCTGGGGGACCACATTAATTGGTGACCTGTCAAACCGGTTAATGTGGTGGACCTCCTAAAATTCACCATTTTCTTAGGATTTTTAAATTGGCAAGTCACTAGTGGACCCCCAAGACACGTGTCATGCTCCTGTTTACATAACAAGAGCATATCATGAATCTTCATAAGAGAAGATCCCTGTCCCAACTTAATCCGTGTTAGGGAAAAAAATTAATAATCACGACCAAGAGCTGCTAATATCTGAAGGCCATAGAATAGGTTCAAAAAATTAAGGCCAAAGAGTTCAAATATCTGAAGGCCATAGAATAGATTCAAAAAATGAAGGCGAAAAAAGCTCTTAACCAATTGAAAAATCTCAGCCTGTGCATTTATGTACGAGCACTCCATTGATTCATCTGTCAAACTAGTTTCAATCCTGTACTTCAATATTTTAATCTGGTTGTTCAAATTATGAGGATCCATTACGTTGTTGCTGGTATGATATTTCTTCATCTTGCGGTTTCAAGTGTAATGGGAGTGAGCCAAAATTTTAGTGAAGACGATGCGATAAAGGTTAGATATTTCACAGTAATAAAACCCAACAACCGTCAGGATTCTAACATCTACCCTGGGTCACTAGAGACGGACGAAGGGAACGGATATAAGATTCCCAGAAGGCTTCAAAGTACCAATAAACAGGTAATCTATCTTAAGCCTGTGACCGTCCCATATATATATATATGAAGAGCAGGCACCGTCTGTTGTAGATGAAGTCTGATTATTTTTCGTTTTTCCAAATAGGCTCTAAACTCTTGAAAATTCTTTGTATCTAACCAACTCTTGCATTATAAAGTATAGTAGGATAAAATGGTTTAGATCTAAGTCACCAAAATGCTGAGCGTGTATGGGAGCGAGAGTATCAAACTTGAAAATAACTTGTAGTCCAAAATGTCTACAGAGTGCTTTTATATATACCAGCAAACTGTACTTCATGTACAGACATTGTAATTTTCATTTTTATGCTCACACTCATATACAAGAGAAAGGACATGATACAAAAAATATCTCAATTTAACCTTCTATCATGCTAATATAATTTTTTTCTTTTTGAAATAAAACCCATATCTTTTTATAAAAACTTTCAAAGTTTTATATAAAAAAAACCATTTATTAATTTATTTTTACTCCAACCTGCAGATTATAATTTCAAATTCGCAGATTAGAAAAGTCAAATCCACTGATTTGGGACTTTCTTGCGCTTAGAATGCAGATTTACGTTATAAGTGCCAGAACACCTCCCTTTTCATACGGATAGTGTAACTTAGGTTTAGACAAGTAAAACAAAGAGGCTTAGGGAGATATATAAATAAAAACTGTATGAGAGGGTACTCAATCATTGAAGGATCTAAGAGGATGGGAGTAAAAAACAGAAAAAACCTAGATAGACTCGATCCCAAACGATTTGGATATTTAAGAGTAGGATTTATGAGTTAACCTAGGGATTGTATTCTATTATTTTATTTTATTTTTTGTAAAATAGCCATTTTATTCTATTGTTGTATTGTTATTTGCGTGTTATGTATAATGATCATGTGAGTGCGTGCTCACCCAAAGAACCCCCTACAAGGTTTAATTGAAAGAAAAGAAGAAAGAAAAAATAATTGATTCTTTACTTTTAAAGAACAGATCCAATCCCCTAAGGTGAGGTTGTCCTTCGCTGCGTTTGGCCTAGCTTCTATAAGTACTTATTGTAGCTTATAACTTCTATAAGTATTTTTTAAAACTAAAAATGTGTTTGGTAGCGCTTATGGGTAAGTGCTTAGCCATAAACAGTAGAGAAAGGCTACCCATAAGGAGAAGCTGCTGAGACCAGCTTCTCCCAAGCTATTATGCGTTAAGCTATTTAACAACTTTAGTATTATTTTTAAAATGCCCATTTTACTCCTAAACTGTTATAAGCACTTAAATAAATATTATTTCTAAATTTTAATAATACTTTTAAAATACCTAATGTACCCCTAAACATTCATAAGCACTTAAATAAATGTATTTACCAAACGTTATTTTTTTCAAATAAGCAATTTATTATTGTTGTGGATAAGTGCTTCCATTGAACAACTTATCCAATGAGTGCTTATCCAAAAGCACAAGCCGGGTGAAACGCAGCCTAAATCATCAGATCTTGTGATCGTAAATTTTCTAACAGAAATGTGTGACTATTCACATCACCTTAAAAACACATAAAGGATCACCACAAGGGAACATGGCCACTTAACAAAACAAATCAAGTAGAAACTTGAACTTGGAAAACCCCAAATACATAAACTGATGTGGATATTTAGAGAAACGATCAGGAGAATCAAAGAAAAAAATATCAAAGCGAAAAAAAATAAATAAATAAGAACAATTACGATTTACATGATTTGGTTTAAACCATACATCTTCTGGCGTGATCTAACCTTTTTCATTATGAAAATCACAAGAAAAAGTAGTCCAAGAAAATCACTAGTGTTTAGCCCCAAATCTGAGTCCTAAAATCTTTGTCCGTTGTCAGCTATCCTTGAGTTCAGTAGATGGTGCAACCTATCGAAAGGTCAAAGACCGTTGAATCCTGAATTCTGATCGCTATAAACCCAGACAATAAAGATATAATCCGATAAGGAGCGATGTTGATATCCGCTAGGCACCTGAATTGCGTATCTAAGGTGGCGTTGCCATGCAAGAAATGCATCCAATGTTTTAGATGAGGTGTTTTCGTATGTACGTAAAGTCGAAATGTCCAATGTGATGAGAATGCATTTATTTTCCCCCTCTTTCCGTTCCAATAATATTTCTTTTCTTCTTCATGTAGAAAGCCAAGTTTAAACCAGGCACTTACTGCATTGCGGTGCGTGGGCTAAGCAAAAAGCAATACCTGAAGAACATTATACTCTGCTGTAAGCATCCAGAAGTTAAATGTGACAATCAGTGCTACATAACAGGTATGGTTCAGCTCACTGCATCCTACGTGATGAATCAGTATTACAAGGCTGTTGGAGACTGCTCCTTTAGCGGCACTGGATTTATCACTTCCAAAAACCCATGTATGTACTCTATTAAACACCAATCTTTCCTTGTTAATTTGCTCTCAAATTGATCATATAACTAAACTGATGTTTTTTTGGTTTTTCAGCTTTTAAGAAATGTAATTTTGTGTGAAACGAGTGGAAACTAAGCAGATCAACAACCTTTGTGGGAATTGTTTGGGTTTTTTGTTTTTTTTGTATCCGCACTGACGGTCACTCGACCACTCCCTCATAAGGGAGATGCGGGAATCGAACCCAATACCTACCCAGCCCTCATTTCAGGGGATGTCCTATCCACGTCTCAAAGGACGGGAGGACGGAATTGTTATTTTCCTTATGAGAAGATTTCCTTTGTTTGTATTATGTAAATTCAATATTCTTTCCCTTATATTGTAACATCACTTTTGTATTGAGAAAAGATTATCAATAACATTATTCTTTTAGCTGTAACCAATCAGTTGATAAAGCACCAAAACCTAAGAATTTCTCATGCTATTCTTATTTTCTATTTGGCCTCAGGCCCCGTTTGGATTCGAAGAAAATGTGAGAGACTGCTAGAAAACAAACATTTCTTGTATATCACATGCGTTTGGTCATCAAGACTATGAAAGAAATGGTGGCACTCACCCCTTCTGTGAGAAAATAAAGGATGAAAAAACCTTTTTTTTTTCTTTCTTCTAAGAGTTGTCCCAATTTTCATATTGTCAAAAGTTTTTTGTCTTCTTCATACATTACCCTTCCTAAACATCAAAATTTACAAGGGTTGACACTACATAAATATGACTTATAGTATAAGGGTGGAAATGCAAGTCTATGTTTAGGATTCTTATAATTTTCTTGTTAACCAAACGCACCACTACATGATTTTCATTAATAATCATGTACGTTTCTTGCAACATCCAAACAACATTAGGAAAGTTATTTTTACCTTATTTTTCATTGATTCAAACATATTACTTTCTCATGTTACTTTATGACATTTTCTTGTTATCCAAATTGGACTATGGCTCCATATGGATGCCAAGGGTATGTAGCGAAGTTTGTGTGGAAAATTGAAATACATGAAAGTGAAGTAAGATAAATAAAAGTTAATAATTAATATTCCTGCAATTTATTTGGATGTTACTTTGAAAATAATTTTGAATGAAAATCAACCGAGATGATCATTATAAGAATATTTTTGGTAGAAAATGAGAGATCATAATAAAATCTTTAATTAATCCGACTGATTTCGTGGGATGAAATTTGATATTTTTTCATCAAAATCACTCATAATGTCTAAGCCTACCAACTTCAATATTTTCTTACCATCCAAAAACATCTAATTAATGTAGAAAAGTCGTTTTCCCCATTGTTTTTCCTAGTATCCAAATGAGCCAATGGCATGGCATCTTTCCAGACAAAAGAAAGAAAGAAAAAGAAAAAGAAAAAAAAACTAGCACATTTTCTTGCTTAACTCATAATTTATTTCAATAAAATTAGCCATTGTGTAGACACCCCAATTTATATGAGAGTGACTTTCTCTTGATCTTTGCAGCTCCTGGAGGATTGAGTTTGGCTTTCTCTATCTCCCGATCATCTCTGAACCCTATCCTAACCATATAAAGTCTACACATGTCAAGGAAGTGCTTAAGTGAAGTAAGAGTGAAGTCATCCAACCATATAACATTAAAAGGAAGTAAAACCCTGCTCAAAAGTACAACCAAATCTCTTATGAGACACACAGATTTTATTATAAAGCACAAGATTGATCTAAGCATGTAGGTATAGTCTAAGGTACATGATGAGTCAATCAAGATTCAACCACAGTCCATACAACCCAAGAATGGACTAAAGTACTACGGATGAACAATAAAGCACACAAAGTCTATCCAGGAAAGCCAACATAAGTAGACAAACAAATGATACACCAATATGGGTCAACCAAGAGTCTACATGTATCTCGATGTACATAGTAAAGCATGAATATATAGAATATATAACTGAACAATAGAATGGGTTCACTCTCAATAAAGTACATTGGCCAAGACATGGTGGGTAAGACATGCATAATGAAGTGTGTGTTCAAATGTGTGCAATTAGACACGATATTACTATCAGGATCCGAAAGACACACAAAGCAAAATATGTATGAAATATACTATGCCTCTCTATGAGATACCATAATAATTCCATAGAAGACGCACACAACATCTCATCACAATCACCACAAATGCATAGATTCACACAAGATACCACAATGAACTACAAATAGAATCTATGCAGACAAGTATAGATAGTATCAAGAATATAACTGTAAAAACTTGAATACAATCTACACAATTTGTACCAATCAATGTGTACCATAAGAGAACTAAGACAACAAGTGAAGAGTGTAACTACTCAAGCCCGCTTGAATCTAAGTTCTTACTCATAGATAACCCAAGATGATACCAATATAATTGAATTATAGCAAGCACAGGGGTCTAAATCTCAATAGAGTGAATATGAATAGAGACATGAAAAAGGGTGTGCTTCCAAAGTGTGAATATTCATGATCATATTACTATAAAATCAGATAATATCCACATGCTTGAACTAATATAAATGATATGTCTATACGAAGTACATATAACAGCTCAAGTGTTGAAAGCACATAAGCATGTCAAACATATCCCGAAGTATAGACATCATAGCAATAGATGTTCCTATGATTACAAATGAGTCTATACACAACATGCATCAACACAACTATGTCTTTATGACCCCAAATCATAAGACCAAGAAGGAAGAAGCACAAAATATGCATGGGAACGATTTTACTTTAAAGAAGCATGCATGCGAAGTTTTCGTAAATGATATTACAATAGAATCATAGGAAAACAATGATGGGCTACATGAATTATGCCAAAGGATTTTCCTATAAAGCATGGCATAAAAACATGAACTACAAAGAACTAATCATGTATATAACCAATATCCATACAAAGCATGCATACACAATTAGTCCACATATCATAATCAAGATACACGTATATAACAATTACTATACAGTCTAGGATTATGGAGGATACATAAGTTCTATAGTAAATAAAAATCTATGAGAACCTATGTGAGGGTTTTCCAAACCGATTTTATCAAGAAGGCACATTAAAAACACTACCAACTTCAAGGATCATTCAAACAATAGTCTAATTATACTCATGAAACAAGAAGAAGGAGAACAAATTATGCATATAAGAGGTATCACTACCAAGTAAGCATACACATAAAAATTTCAAGGAACGTAATCGAGGTCAAATAAGACTATCACAAGCTAAGCATGCCAAAGATTATGAAGACCACCAGGTGGACTTCCTCTCAGGAACCCACTAGGAGGTAATTGGAGCAAAGATAAAGCACCTAACAAAGTGTAATGACCTAGACCATTAAGAAAAAAAAATTCTCTCCTTATTTTGGTATTTAATTGATTGTTTTAGTTATTAATTAGACTTAGGGTGTAAATTTAATTAATTAATTAATCTAGGGGTTATACTGTAGTTATTTATTTTTAAGGGGTAATTAGTGTAATTAGGATTTTCAAATTCGTTTGAACGCACGAACAGTTCGTGCGTTGAACTGGTCATGCGTTCGTGGCCTTGTTGGTGGTGTTAAGGGAGAGATTGTAGGGGGAGAGATGATAGGAAGAGAGAATCCCTCTTTCCTTTGGTTCGTTCAGTAGAGAAGAAGAAGATTAGAGGTTTTGAAGAGAGAGTTTGAGGAAGAAGAAGAAGGGGAAACTGAGTTTTCTGGTTTGGTTGCAGTGAGCAGATCGTGAAGAAGAAGAAGACAAGGAGGATCATCTGAAGGTTTTCGTTGTCTAGCATCATC